>CAKNYM010051755.1:4733-24638 GCA_932195095.1 Andricus curvator | reverse complement strand
CTTTCATGCCGGAAACGGAAGCCCATTTTATGTCAATCTTAAACGTTGTAAAATCGTCTAAAACACCTTAAAGCAAACCTTACACGAAAGTTTGAAAAAATTTGTTATTAAAAAAATGGTCAAAGTTCACGATCAAATTTCTAAGTTCCGTCACTAAAAATTTTAAATGTTCATAAAAAATTATATTTCCTGTCATTGTAGAAAGTTGTAAAGTAGTGTAAAATGCGAAAAAACGAAATGTAACACGAATAAAAATTGTAATCGATTTAAATTATTTATTTAAAAATTATTTAATTGATATTCCTGTTAATATTTCGTATATTTTACATTTACATAACGTCGTATAATAATAAATATTTAATTAGGAAAAGAGAGTTTAAATTTTTCATCGGGTTTCAACTCGTAAGTTTAGCGCAATGGTCAAGACTCTCGACTGCTAGGTGATAGATTTAGGTATAGATGTAGGTTCGATACCCAGTAGCGTTAGAAATTTTAATTGTAATATAATATTTAAAAATGTAATATATGTATTCACTCTACACAGGACCATTAATATTAAAAGTCAAAATACTCGCAATCAATTAATATTTATTTTTTAAATACCTTTGTTGTCATGTCGTTACTAGCCTGAATTGGCCGCCAACTGCATACCGGTGTTATCATTCCAGCACCGGTACGATCTTGGCAGCCGATCTTCGGCAATATTTTTGCCGATACTGGGCCAGTGCTGGGCCGTATCTAACTTCGCACTTGGGTTGTGTTATAATTATTTTAAAGGATTTTAATTCCTAACAAAAAAGTCAATAATGTGGCTAGACTCGGGTAATTAATAGGGGCCAGACCGGGGGCAAATCGGGCGTTTGATCGGGCCCACAGACATGGCTCCACTGTGGCTACGTGTTTCCTGATGAGTCTGGCCCTGACTCGGTTTCCATATCAGGGCCCGATATGAACGAGTCTGGGCCCGGTCGGGGCCACGGCGAAATTTCTGCACGGGTAGTGATAGTACTGTGGCTTTTTTGATTTTTTTTTATCGAAGCGTGTTACAAGAGTTTTTCATCGAAATTTTCGCCCCTAGAGAGGGGGGGGGGGGAGAACTCAATTCATACGATCTAGTTCAATTTGTGTGTATTGAAACAAAAAGTTGTTATTTGCAATACAACATCCTACATTTCGGCTCTACCTTTGGGCCCTTTTCAATGTTAAAATGACAACATTCCTGAAAAAATATTTCGTACTGTAGTTTGAGAAACTCAAGTAAACAAATAATTAAACTTTACAGATGTTTGGAAAACAAAAATTATTTCGGAGTACTAACCTGAAAGCATAATTTGACATTGGTTGTGACAAGTGACTACCCAACACTGGTGGGGACCCCATAGGGTACCCTGAGACTTGTTTATAGAAATGCTGGTTGAACGAAAGAACTGCGTTGTTAACCACAGTTCTTACTGCGACTGAAATTTCATTTTTTGATATTCTGGTAAAATTATTACTTTGATTTAACTTCCGTTCTAAGCAATCTGTAACTGAATCTAGTAGTATGTTTTCAAACGCCCACCAGTTTTCATACTTTAGCTTGTGGTATAATAGATAGTTTTAATTAGAACTCTTTCGGAGGATAGTGAGGACACAACTCTGATCAGAACTACTAAAATTATTAAAATTGTGAAATTCAACCGTTTTGGGTATCTTTAAAGTACTGTGGCTTTTTGAATTTTGTTTTGATCTAAAAGTGTTATACGTATTTTCTATCAAACTCTTGGGGCGAGAACTCTATTCAGAACTCGTGGAACTCTTACCATTTTTTAATTTAAAATTTTTGGGTCTCTTAAAACTGCTGTAGCTTTTTATATTTTGCATTGATCGAAAATAGCGTGAGAGTGAAGATCAACACAATTCGCTTAGAAACTTTACTTCGAAAAAGTATTTCGTATTCAACTAAAACATATTTTCTCAGTAGTCCTCTGTAAAGGTAAGTATAATTTTTATAAATAGGCCTAGATGCCTCAAATATATGTTATAAGTTTCTGAGCTATTGGTTGCAATATATTAAACCAAATATATATAAGTACCAGAATGCTAAATTAAAAAATTATCTAAATATTATAATAAAAACTCTCTTTGCGACTATCTTCACTCACACCCATAAAGATAATTGCATGACCGAGTGACAAAATAATGAAAGAAAAAATGTTATCCTGCAGATTAGTGCTACTCACCTACTTTGTATCGATAAAGCACTTCAACGATAGAGGGATTCTATGTGATAAACCATATTTTATTGATAAACTCACCTCGTGAATGGTTTTCTTCAATGAGAAAATATGTGTGACTGGGTGACACAGACAAACCGAGTCGAAATTGAGACCCTTCTTTGAACCAGCATATCCCCTACTTTAAACTTTTATCGCCTAGAGAATGAAACATTAAAGCCTCATTTGACACTATGTCAATCTACAGGCCATACTTGAAGTCTCTAGAAGCTACAAACTTCCAATTCAAGAACCTAATTTGACGCTATAAAATCTCTCTCTCTCTCTTAATGCCGACCCACCCCACCTTTGACGCTGTTCAACCTCTCTTTCACTTCTCAACCTACTTTGAATCTTTTTAGTCTGCAATCTTCCGACTCTACTTTGACGCTTCATAAACTTCATAATAATAAACAAACACATATTCATTACTTAGTTTAAATTATCTCATTGGACATCTTAATGACTGCAATTACACTTAATAAACAAAAATATTAAGTTCAAGATTTAACCTAATTGTCATAAATTATTTATTTAAAAATAAATACTTATTTACAATGCTCAATCACAGAAAAATATTTTCTCTTAACTGAAAATGCTGAAAATTTGTATGAGAATATTCCTCATGGAAAAGACTAAATATTGCCAATCACTGCGTTATTATAAACATTCTTATGAAAAATGGATACAATTGTGGATAAAAGATAAAATGGATAAATAAAATTGAGGAAAAGTGGATAAAATTGTGCATACCCGTGTAGAAACTGCCGTATTCAACCTTATTAATAAAAACCCAGATAGCACAAAAAACTTCGTGAATATTTCCTGAAACT
Source organism: Andricus curvator (assembly GCA_932195095.1). NCBI lineage: Eukaryota > Metazoa > Arthropoda > Insecta > Hymenoptera > Cynipidae > Andricus > Andricus curvator. The sequence continues at coordinate 21,550 of CAKNYM010051755.1, read as the reverse complement.
TGCAATCTAAGGTTGGAAATATTGCATTGAAAGGTTAGGGCAAGGTTCGGTCAATCAAGAAAATGTCCGCCTGTGAGGAAATGTTGCATGGCAAGTTTCAGGACAGCTTGGAAGATTTATTCAACTTAATTCTGTGTGCAGTAGTTTGCTATGGGACCTATTGCTGCGCAGTAGTTTTTTGACGGTTTTTATATACCACCAGACATACGTATCATGATTATTACATATATTTATAAAAAAAAAAGAAAAACCAAAAAATATTCCCACCTTTCAATGCAAATTTCAGGAAATCTTCACGGAATTTTTCGTGCTATCTGGGAAGGTCCTGATAAGGCCCGGAAAAGACTACCGTGCTAGTAAAATGTCATAACGGCCCGTGTAAGGGTCGGATATGTATCGGTTCAGGATGACCTTCTTATGAACAATGTGCCTGGACACGGACACTTTTTACGCCCCTGATCAGGTGCCTGTGGGAACCAGACAAGAGCGCCACTTTTGTTAATATGGCGTCCAGATTGCGCCCGCTTTTGCGGAAAGTACGCGCTTCTAATGCGATTCGCTTTGCAGCAGTTGTCTTTTTTTTGTGTGTCCAGTGAAATTGTGATAAAGTAAAATGGATTCCAATAAGAGAAAAAGAGATTTACAGGGGCTTCGCAAAACAAAACACAGAGTAATTGTAAAACTTTTAAAGGAATTAAAGTCATCAAGTAGTGACTCCGAAAATGAAAATGAATTTCATTTGCCACAAAATTTGCATGGTAAGTCGACATATTTATAATTAAATTATTTCATCGCACTGCATATCTGAAAATTTTAACCATTATTTTGTGAGTTGCCTAAAGTTCTTTTTTATTATAAAAAATTATCAAAACTTAATTTACAATTGTCTGAAATTTTCTAGTTCAAGGCTTGCATTGAAAACGATTGAAAAGTTCAATTTGCCCAATTCTTATTGATTTCTCAGTTATTTTTCTCATAGACTGGGATCTAAAATTATAAAAATTAAATCCATTTCAATCTTGTTCGAGAATATTGACGATGCTTTTTATCTGGCAGAGACAAACATGTATAAACCTTTGGTTAAAACTGGAAACTACATTCTTTTATTGTACTGGAGCAGTTGCCTTTCTTTATTTTTACTTTCAAAAGAGTTAAAAAAAAACGTTGAGAAATTTTTGGAGTTACTTTTTTAATTGAACTGTTTGAGTTCAAATCTTTCCATGTTTTTGAATATTTCTTATCTATTTAAAACGTCTCAAAATTCCTAAAAATATTGTCAACTGACTCGAATTTTTCTTACAGTTTTGAAAACTCATTCAAAATGTAAAAAATTGCCTTATAATCTTCTACATTTTCCCAGAAATTTCAAGGAAATTGGTTTATTCTCTTGAAACCTTTCGAAATTCTTTTATAGCTTCTATTTTTTTTTAAATCTCTAATAATCTACATATCTAAAAATCTTTTAAAGTTTAAAATTCTTCTTAAATCTCTTCAATTCTTCTAAATATTTCTTGAGTTTACTTCATTTTTTTGTTGATTTTTTAATCTTACCAAATTGAAACATTTTTCTTTAAAATCTTCTACACACTTTTTCGAAATTTTAGGAAATCGTTTGAAATGTTTAAAAACCTTCTTCAATTTTCTCTTAAAGTTTATTTTTCAAAATGAAAAATCATTTAAAATTTGCACACGAATCTTAGGACAATTCTTTTCTTTATCATTTGAGAACATCAAAACCTTCCATTCAGATTCTTCTTTGATAATTTTAGAAATATTTTGAAATGTTTTAAAATCATTTGAAATAATCTCTTAAAATTAATTTTTGGAAAAAAAATCATTTTAATTTTTCCTGGGAACCTAAAAATTTGTTTTTCATTTTCGTGAAACGTTCCAAAATTCCTAAACAATCTTTACAAGTTTTAATTATTTTTGAATCGTTTTAAAACTTCTAAATATCTCTGAATATACTCTAATTTTTTCTAAAATTATGTAATATGGCAGAATTGCACAATTTTGCTTTAAAATCGTTTAGACTCTTTTCAAAGATTTTAGGAAATAATAAAAAATATTTTGTAATCTTTTTCAATTTTGTCTTAGAATTCATTACAAAACAATCTAATTTTTTTCAAATTCTTCAAAATAAGTTTTTGTCCATAATTTAATTTTTCTTATCTCTTTGAAAATGCAAGAAAGTTTTCAAACTATAGTGCGGTACGAAAATGTTAAAAGCAGAATTATTTCCCATTATTGAACAATCATTTACAATTTGAATTTTCTCCTCTATCAGTAATGTTTAAAAACATTTAGAAATAAATTTTATGATGAAGTAAAATTATTTATTTAGAAATTTTGATATACAAAGTTGATGGTGCAGAAAATTAATAAATTAAAAATGTTATTTAATTGGGTCAAAATACCCCCCCCCCCCCAACACACACATAACAGACCGTAATGAAACACGAATCCTCCATTTAAATGTCAGGTATTAAATAAAAAATGATAAACGTTACTTCTGAGTTGCAACTGTAAAATTGTATACGATAATAATATTTTAAATAAATACCTCTAAATTTGTTGAATAATTCGGTAGTTTTTGTTATGCGTGTGGAAGAACATTTGGGTGAAGGTAGTATGAATACAGAAATGGACTTGGGACATACTACGTGCAATTCAGACGACGAGTCCAGCACAGCCAGCGGTGAAACAAATTATTTTCCTTCAGATACTATAACTGACGAAGAATATCTGACCGACAATGAATTCGTCACGGATGACAACATCGAATTACAACAGAGGGCTGGTAATGAAGAATTGGATGAAGAGCGAGAGATCCAGGAACTCAGAAAGTGGGCAGTCGAGCATAAGATATGCCAGTCTCACCTAGATGAGTTATTGAAAAATTTGCGGTTTCGATTGCTGCCTTCTGTACCGAAAACTACCAAAACCTTGCTTAAAACAGTTAATGCTAGGCATAATATGGTGGAAATGGAAGATCAAAATGGTGCCATCGGTGAATTTGTTTATTTTGGTATTGAAAATAAATTAAAAGAATTCATTTATCATGATCTACATGCAGAAAAATTAATAGAATTGAAAGGTAATGTTGATCCTGTACCATTAACCAAATCGGGTAGCCAACAGTTCACGCCAATTTTGTGTAAAGTACATTTTGATCCTGACATTTACGACGTTTTTCCAGTAGCGATATTTTTTAGTCATGCGAAGCCAAAAAATCCTGACATATTTCTACATGAATTCGTTAATGAAGTTAATAAGTTTCAAACAGATGGTATTATTATTTCTAATGTACATTTCGATGTTAAGCTCAAATGTCTGATCTGTGACACACCTGCCCGCGCGTTTCTTAAAAATACCTTAGGCCATGGAGGCACGTATGCTTGTGAAAGATGTACTGTCAAATGCGAAAGAGTGAGCAACAGAATGGTTTACCCATCTGCGAATGCTGAAGAAAGGAGAGATGAATTTGTTGGAACTCAATCGCAGCCTGAACACCATCATCCAGGTCTTTCACCGCTGTTAAAAGTATTGCCAATCATAAATTTAATTGCATGTTTTGTTTTAGACTTCATGCATATTGTTTGTATAGGGATCATGAAAAAATTATTAGAATGCTGGCTCACTGTCAATTTAAATTTCACACTGAGTCGCAAAATTCGGATCGAAAGCGCAAGGCAAATGGAATTTTTAAAAACTCAGGTGCCCTGTGAATTCCAACGTAAATGTAGATCAACTCATTTCTTTGCAAAATGGAAGGCCACAGAATTCAGGTTTTTTTTACTGTATTGTGGCCCAATTGTATTAAAAGATCTTCTTCCTCTAGAACTGTATAAGCACTTTTTGCTGTTACATACAGCTTGTACAATTTTATGTTCAGAGGAGTTGTCCAAACGTCACACGTCTCTCGCCAAGCAGTATTTACGAAGCTTCTTTATAGGCCTTAAAGATTACTATGGTGCAGAATCACAGATTATTAATGCGCATCACTTGATATATCTTTCCGATAACGTGACATATATGGGTTGCAGTTTGAACCATTTCACAGCTTTTCCATTTCAAAGTTACTTAAGAAAATTAAAAAGCTTACTTCGTACTGCAAATCGCCTTTTCACTCAGTTATGTAGGCGAATTCATGAGATGAGGTCTATTTGAAAAAAAGATAAGCCGAGTTTACCACCTGTTTTGGAAATTTTTTCTATAAGTAAAAATGGAGTAAACCGAATTAGATAAAAAAAAATACGATCACTGATTCTTCACCAAATAACAATATAATTTTAGAGGACAATACAATCGTCAAAATAATAATTTAATAGAAAAACAAATCCATTTTCACTCATTCCAGTAAATCGGACTGTTTCAAAATGTGGCAGATGGAAAATGAAGTCTCTCGTCGATCCATTACTTCTTCTGTGAATAACATAAGTAATAAGCTAGTTAAATTGTCCTTGTCTTTGAAGGAAAATGCTGCCGAAAAAGTGTACGTCATTCCATTAATTCACTGAATATAGTGTTTTGTGGAGAAATACATATGTCACAATTTATAATTTTATGTTTTGTTAAAAAAAAAACTGTAATTTAAATATTTCAGGATGTGAAGGTCGCATTCGTGGTTCAGTAAAATACTAAAGTTCTTTATAGATTGAAAAAAAGTTTCTTTTTATATATTTTTAATCTGGCAGTTATTTGAATTACAAACTAATGTAAAATAAAACATTGCATCTTTGAAAGAATAAAAATAAATAAATAAAACCTTAAATAGTATTTAAATATTATAATAAATAAAAGAATTAATAAAACCATAAGCTTAAGATTTTCCCTGTTTGAATTAGTGGACTATGCTGAAGTTTGCGCTTGAGCCACGGTCATTTTCATTGTCAGGTAATTATTCTACAATTCTTGAGTCATCGTCAGGCAAATCGGCACACAAAACTTCACGTATTTTGGTGTTTAGCGATAAAAAAAAGCAAAGGAGATCATTTCGTTGAATTTATTGTTAAAAAGTAGGTATACTGCATACTAATAGTAATAAATATTATTTTGTTATGCTTTAAAACATACACGGAAAAAATTTATCCGTGAAGAAGTCACGAACTTGTAGCTAGGTCTCGGATACGAGATAAAAAAATGAAACATTAAATCCTTATTTCTATGAGAAATATATGGATAAATTTCGAAGTTTCTTACGAACAGTTCGAATTTCCTACGAACAGTTCCTGAAAATTTCAGACTGAAATAAAAAGAGGAAAAATTTTATTTGTGCGATTTAATTTTATATTAATTTATAAATTCGCAACTCAGAAGATTCGAACCCTCAAGACTGCTGACTCACCAGTTTCTAAACAACTAAACCAGGAGTGCGTAAACACGCGCAGCCATCGAGGCCAAACAAAATAGGTATTATAAAACTTCTAGCCACTCATCCGACGAGCTCGAGGCACACATACGAGCGTACACACGCACCGCGCGTGTGTGCGTGGGCCACGTACAGGGAGACTAAGTTTCGAGTTCCTAGATTTGTCAGGCAAGCTCGTGAGTGCTCTGAGAATCTTTTCCCAATCACTCGTAATATTTTTGTAATTATTCACGTAAAAAAAAGTGATGAACCGTTTTAGAATTTTCACATCGAGTTCATCAATCTTTCTCAAAGTTCGTAGGTTATTTACGAAAATACATAAATATCCCATGAATTTTTCTCATATCCGAGACCTAGCTACTAGTTCGTGACTTTTTTACGGATAAATTTTTTCCGTGTAGAGTCTGTATATGAAATTGTACATTGTCAGGAATTGTATACACGTGAGCTTTCATAGGTTATGTTTGAATATTAACTTTTTCCATGTTGAGGAAGTGGTTGTAATTACTATCTTAATAGTTTTTTTTCCTACTTTTAAATATTTTTGAGAAATTTAAAAGAATATATATATATATATATATAAAATTTCCTTCTATAGTAAAATAAGATTGCCCTGTTCTTGAAAAAGTATATGGAAAAAATGTGACCCTACTAAAAAAAAGTCAGGAATCGTCAAAAAAAAAGTCAGGATTTCTGACTATTTCTGACCACTTTTGTTACGTTTCTCGACAGAAATCGTCAGGAAAAGTCAGAATACATGAGAAATGTTCAGAAATCGTCAGATCTTGGGTTCAATGGATAATCCTTTTATGAGGGGTCCAAGAATAGAATTCCATAAAACCTAATCCCTTTTATATTTTCCTGGTTATTTATATTTATTGATGCATATTCTCTGTTTACTTATATTTAATTATTAATATTTATATATTAAACGACTTTGAAGGTGAATCAGAAAATTTTGTCCGTTTTGACGTATCTCTTTCTCTTTACAACACTGAACAAAATGGTTAGTTGTGACAAGAAGCTCTTTATTAGCAGAGATGGTATTAGATGCGACAACTACATCGATGGTAAAAGTAACTAACCAGTTTAGTGCGGCAACAAGTCGCCGTTAGTAATCCTACGTAGGTTATATTAGTAACGATAGTAATTATAGTCAGAACAAATAAAGTAGTCACATTTACCACCAATTTATTTTCCAAGAAATAAAAGTAGTAATAGTTACAAGTTTCCCTCCTTGGCGACATTGGCAGAACTGAAACCTGAGCAAAGCTGCCAGCATTCGCACCGAAATATTGCGTCATGTTCTCGATCGTCGCCATTTTCATCTTAACCTTTTTGTGAATTGTGCAGTAGTGAAGACCGTGAAGACTATCGCATCGATCTGAATTTTCTAATAGACTGACTACTACTGCAAGTCTGCACTTTTAAATACACAAGAACTGCAATATGAGGCCGACTGTTCTTATTCTTCCTAGAACTGCTGGCCCACGCAGTTTCTCAGCGCACAAGCAGTGACAACAATGCGTGGCCACCCCGCACCATTCATCCAACGACGAATTTAGCACCACGGCCACTGCGAGGCAACCCCGAAACTGGCCTTATATTGGAGTTCTTGTGTATTGAAATTATAGTGGTTTTTCATTAACATCATAATGGGCATGTGGGTGTATTGCGACATGACGTCTTATCAGGACCTGGTCTCTATAGGAAGTCCTCAGGACGCTCTTGTGTCCTCTATAGAGAAATTATAGTTATTATAGTTATATTTAAATAGTAAGGACTACTATTTTAAATAGTAAAACTTACTAATTGTAATAGTGAGGATTACTACTTTAAGTAGTGAGATCAACTAGCTTATTTGTAAGGCTAACTAATTTAATAGTAAGACTTACTAATTAAAGTGGTTAGGCTTACTACCTGAAAATAGTATGTACCATCGAAAGTTGTCGCGACAACAAGTAAAGTAGTAAGGACAACTACTACCAATCTGGCGAATAAAAGTAGTAGCCCCAAACAGTTAAATAGCAACGGAATATATTAACTACTAAAGTAGTTGGCCCTACTACTTTATTAGTTGTTCCAATCAACTATTTTTTTCAGTGAAGATACAATATATTTATCCTAATTTAAAATTTCGTAGGAAAATTTTTAGGTATCTGAAATCGTCGAAACCGGTAGATTCTGAATTTCTAACTTTTGAATCTGTATATGCAACATTGAAAAAAAAATGATTTTCAATTTTTAATCCTTTTGTGTTGGCCTACCTGCGGTCCTAGCCGATGAGCTACCTGATAGGATGTGAATTAGAATATCTTCAGAAATAGTCAGACTCGTCAGGAATGGTCAGGATGTTCAGGAATCGTCAGAACTTCTGACCATTTGTGACGATTCCTGCCTTTTTTTATTAGGGCATCGTTAAATGAAGGGTTGCAGTACAGAACTAGATAACCAAAATTTTTTCCGAAAATGGTCTTTTTTCCTAAAAAAAAATGCTTAAAAGATCAAATACATGTGGTGCTAAAAAGATTTTTTCAAAAACTTATTTTCAATACAATAATAAAAAGATTAGTCATTTAATACCAGATAACTGATTCTCTGTACTTGTCTCTCATCTTTTTTTTTTTCTAACCTCTTGACATTTTTTAAACCTTTTTCTGGCCAACTTTCTGTTCATAAAAGTTTTCAAATGCAGTAAACTAATACAATCCTTCTTTTTGCCAAGAAAAAGCCCCTAAATAAAACTATTTGCCACTTATTTCAGCATCAAAGTACCAATAAAATTTCAACCTAAAATCTTAAATTATCATTTTCTACAAAAAGCCACTTTTGTAAGGTTTTTTCAACTTAACTATTTGACTTACGATCAGAAACGATATTTCTTTAAATTATTATTGTTTATTTATAAAGAAACATATGACTTTCTTCTTTTTATAGAACTTTTAACAAAAAATCGTCTGTCAAAGTGCGATACCCTCACACTTAATCTTTTATTTTTCCTGAACCGAATAATTATTTTGGATGAAAACTTTTTAATTCTTATTCAGCCTCTTCATATCTCAGGAGTAAGTTTTTATTATTTTTGAAAATTGAAAAACAGATTTTTAGTCGCTATCCAAAGACAATTTTCAAGACCCATGAAATGTGAAGATCAAAATTCTTGAATGATTTTCTAGGAATTGGTTAAAATTTTCTAATCAAACTCATTTTCTCCCAATTTAGCAACTTAATACATCGGGAGTAAGCTTTTATTTTTTCACTTTGAGATTGTAAACCTACATATTCTATTTAGCTGAACAGAATAATATTTTTCGATCATACTTATTTGGCCTCAATTTAGAAACACTACAGCACGGGAGTAAACTTTTGCTTTATCTTCAAATCATGAATTCGATTTTACAGAATGTTATTTCGCTTTCCTGAAAAATTTTAATTTTGTTGGTTATCTAGTTATGTACTGCAACCCTTCAAGTATGAAGTCATTCTTATACTATTTTCAATTGTATATACGTGAGTCAATTCTATCTTTGTCTGATCTTTTTTCTTTATTAACTTGCATCATGGCGTCAACTTCTGAGCAAGGGTGCTCGTTGGGCCAAGAATCTTATAAATTTCAAATAGTAGAATTCATCACTCGTGGTCCAAAAAAGGGAAATAAACGGTCTATCGATATCGTTTCATCTGGCTGGGTTTCTTATGTCAAGAAGAAGGGTAAAGTTGTAGCTAAATTCATGAAGCCACCTTATAATAATGAAGACATAGATCTTTTATATACGCTTGTGGAAACTGAAGAAAATGCTCCAGAGAGATGGCAGACGTATTCAGTCAAAGTTAGAGGTCATGCTAGTAAGTACATATTTGCAAATTTTATTACTGCTGTGCTGTTTTTTGGTTTGTTTTTAAATCGTAGCTAAATAGACAAATATATATAAACTCAATATAGAGATGTCTTTTGAATAGTGTACTGATTTGAGCTTTTATTTTTTTAAGAAACTTACAGTGACGCATTAAAAAGACTAAAAATGCTAGAGAATGAAGACTATGCTTTTACAAAAGACAGTGATGGTGATCCTCAAGCTATTAAAGCTAAAAAAGTTGAAAAACTATTAAAAACAAAGAAGCTCGTACTGAGTGAACAAACTTGAAATGCAATGAACGTGCACTCCATTGAATCAGATCCTGATGAGAAGATAGGCAATAGTCTAGTTTCTAGCAGTTCTGATAAAAATGCATCTTCCAGAAGTAAAAGGAAAAAGATTTCATCCAGGCTTGAACCAAAGTACAGAACCGAAAATCGTTCTCCAATACCAAAACGGAACAAAAGCGATTCTAAAATTGCGACAACCGTGATTGCAGGTATTTCAGTTTTTAATGTTTACGGAGTAACAATTAATTGAATTGTTTTCAATTTGTATTAATTTTATCAGTTCAACAAATTACTAATCAATATTTAGGAAAACAGTCATCTTGTCATCAGAAGTCATCTATTAGTTATAGAAGGCCATCTGCTTCTGGTTCTGTCAGTAATCAGACATGCTCCAAAGGAAATATAGATGATGATAAGAATAATAATTTGACGGCTCAGCCTCCTTTAGTTGACAAAGAACATGAGAAAAAAAGTTACGGATGCAGCAACAAAATTCACAATGATCGAAAGAGTGGTGAGGAAAAGTAAAATTTTTGTTAAACTACAATTTGAAACATTTTATATTAATTTAAATTTGTTTTCTAGATATTGTAATGATTTTGTCAATTTTAAAAGGAATTACTGTTGATTTGAAAGAACTCAAAGCAAATCAGCAAATAATAATGCAACAACTGCCTTCAACCAATGATGTGGCAGAACAGAACTTCATTGTTAAACATAATCTCAGTGTACCGTTTAAAACCATGGATGATTTTAAAGATTTTGATAGGAACCTTACAAGTATTGACGAGTTTCGAACAGAGTTTGTAAGCACAAATTAAAAATATTATTTTCCATTGAAAAATTTTATTCTATAAACTTATGCATGTATTTATTGTTTGTACATTATTTATTTCTTGTTAAAGACTTCTTCGCTACATTCTTTCGTGGATAGACAATTGTGTCTAATCAAAAGCTGCACAAACGTTTTTCCAAAATATTTATCAAGAGACGTGATCATGCAATTCACTCCAAAAAGAAGAATGCGTGGAAAGTTTTTGATAAATTCAACGATGTTCTACGATTGCATTTTAAGTAATTATCATATTCACTCTTTCGAACTTTTGTTTCTATAAAATTCTTTTAAATTCATCATTTACAGGTGCGATGATACAGATGCACAAGGACGTTCACACTGGAAGGGTTGTTACAGAGCAAACTTTTCTCAGCACTATAGGAAGAGTATTTAACTACGCGAAGGATTGGGATGGTCAACGGCAGAAGAGAGCCGTACCGCAGCCAGTTGAATCCGAATCTCAAAATCAGAACTTGCAGGAACATAATGAGCAGAAGGAACAGAACGATGATGAAGGAACTGATCGAGACAGTGAAAATCAAAACTCTTTTCAGATTTAACGTTACATGTAAATGATAAGTAATAACTTTTAAAAGCTATAGAAAGCTTGAGGAAACATGTCAATGTTAACATTTTTTTAATGAATATAATTTAAGATTTTTAGTACTATAAATTAAGATGTTGCTATATTTTGAGAGATATAGAAGTGTTTGTTTTGAGAGTTTCAAAGTCTGCAAAGAGAAAGACTGAATTAATCTTACGAGTTCTACGTTGTTTTGAAAATTATATTTAATGAAAATAAAGGTTTTGAAAATATCACTATTTGCTATTAATTATTCTTAATATAATTAATTTTAAGATGCGAAGAAAAAGGGTATTATTCTCAAGAGATATTCTACGCTGTACACAACAATTATGTGTATAATATTACTGCTAGTAAAAGTTTCCTATTTGCAGTACTAATAATCTATTGTTAACTTATTTTACCAAGTATATATTTTATATAATATCAAAATAAATAAGGAGCTGATAAGGTCCGAGTAAGGGCCTGATTTAAAACTGATGTACATATAAGGTTGCTCGATCAGGGCCTGGTAAGGTTGCCTGATAGGGAACAAACCATTTTGAGCGTGACCGATCCTATAGGGTCCAGATAAATTCACCTGATACGAACCTTATTGATAATACGGCATCCTTTCCAGGTCCTTATATTGCCCTTAATAAAATTTCTACACGGGTATTTTGCAGTCATATAGGTAATCATGGTCTCATAAAATTTAATCATAATTGGTTTTAAAGTGATTAAAAATTACAAAAATTGTAAGAATAAAATATTTGTAGTGGCTAGCCTGCCGGCGTCGGCAACGAACAACCTTGCCGGCGCCGGCAAGGTTGCTCGTTGATTTTTTGAAAATTGCAAAAAAAAAAACAATTTTCAAGATGAAAACTTAAAAAAACCATGTTTTTAAAAAGAAAAATTTTATGTTTATAACCTTTTTTTAAAACCTAGTATACTGATGTATTTTGTGAAGTGTAAACACTATCGGTACCGGTAAAAAGCATATTTGAAGCATACGGAAGGGACTGTCACGCATTTTAGAGTAAGTCCATGTAATTTAAAAGTCATTTTGTTAGTTTTTTGCTTTTGATGCTATGGATTGAACGTTCTATGTATATTAGGGTGGGTTGAAAATAAATACTTTTGGAATTCGAAATCGCTACAACGCGGAAAAGTAGCGTATTGAGGTCCTAAAAAAGAGGTGACAAAAATGCATTTGAAAGAAAAATCGCCAAGACCCAGGAATCGAAATTGGCAATACAGCGAATTTAAAAAAATTGTATTTTGGTATTTTATGAACTTATCTTCATAACTTGTAGTTTAAACATTTTTGTGAGCATGTGAGGGGTATTGAAACATGGAAATATACTAGAAAAAAAATCCACAAGACTGAGGAATCGAAATTGGCAATAGAACGAATTTTTAAATTTTGCATTTTGGTATTTTATGAACTTATCTTCATAGATAGATAAACGTTTATTTTTTAGCCTGCTGGCCTTAAAAAATTGACTTGCTTACACTTCCATTTTTTACAGAATTTTCTTACAACTAACCCTTAAAACTAACATCCTTCCACACCTTATATCTAACGCCGCTCGCTCTTATCGCATTGCCTTCCTCGCTTCGCCTCGCCTCGCTCGCATGTCCCTACTTTCTTGCTTGCCTCGCATTACCAAACTCTGCCTCCGCGACTAATACCTAATACTTATCTACTATTTACAATATTTACAATTACTTATATTTACTTCCTCCTCTATTTACAATCGTTCCTTCTCCATTCCTCTTCCTCCTTCCTTCTCTTCTTCTCCATCTTTCCCAATACTCCCTTCGCCCATGCTACTGCCCTTTTGACCCCCCTTTCATGCATCAATACCTCCATGCTTATCCCACTCCTTTCCACCTCCACGCACTCCTCCAACCAGTGCTCCACTCTTGCCCCCCCTTCCCACATAGTTCACACATCCTCTTTTCCCTAGCGAGCCAGAACCTATTGAAACCCTCCATGCACCCACATCTCATCCTCGCTATAAGCTCCTGACTTCCTTTCTCTCCTTTCTCACACAAATATTGCGCTGTCGCCCTTGGTATAATCCACACATAGTTCCCATTAAAACTTGTCTCTCTTATTCTCTCTTCCCCTGCTGTCTTCTCTCTCTCCATGCTGTTTTTCTTAACCAACTCATATACCTTCCTTCCTTCCTCATGCATCCTTCTCAATTCATCCATATGCAGTCCATTCGTTCTAAAATACCTTTCTCTTTCAACCTCCATCTTCCCCCCCCCTCTCCTGTTCTCCTTCTCCCACCAACACTCCCTAACCAGCTTACTTCCCCCCTCTTCCAAAAATTTCTCCTCATATTTACACGCTCGACTCCCCGCTAGAATCCCTACACTCGTTCTCCCCGTCTCCCTCCTGACAATATAATTAGGCGTGTTCCTTGCCAACCCCAGTGTCCACTTTACATATCTCTCCTGTATCCTATTTACCTCTTCGCTTTCCTTCCACCCCCACACCTCTACTCCATACAATAGCACACTCATCACTAGTGAGTCAAACAATTTCATTCTCCTTCCAAAATCATCTGCGAATAACTTCTTTCCCAACCCCCACACCTGCCTCATCACCACATTTGCCCTCCTCACTCTCTCTTTTATGTGACCATCCACTCCGCCATTCCTCCGAAACAAGAAGCCCAGGTACACAAAATCTTTCATCGCCTGCACCGCCTTTCCCTTCAGGTGTGTAGTATAAATATTTTTCTGAGCATGTGTATATTTTTTAAACATATAAATACACTAGACGAAAAAATCCACAAGACCCAGGAATCGAAATTGACAATAGAGCGAATTTAAAAAATTTGGATATTGGTATTTTATGGCATTTTATTAACAGCAAATTTTCTTATCTCGGAATTTTGTATCTAACAGAATTAATTTTTTTTTATTTATATGTTTAACATTTTTCGGGCTTGTGTGGAATTTTTAAGCCTAGAAATAAACTAGAAAAAAATCTACGAGACCCAAAAATGAAAATGGGAAACAGAAAATGTTAAAAATGCTGAAGCGGCGTTTCCTTTTTTTGAATGTTCTTATTTTGGCCTGAAGTGTCGTTAGTAAGTTGAGACAGTGGATGAATATGTGGATTTTTTTCTAGTGTATTTCTAGGCTTAAAACTTCTACACAAGCTCGAAAAATGTTAAACTTATGAATAAAAAAAATTAATTCTGTTAGATACAAAATTGCGAAATAAGAAAGTTTTGTCATTCCAATTTCGATTCCTGGGTCTTTTAGATTTTTTTTCTAGTGTATTTATATGTTTGAAAAACCCACAAATCTTCAGAAAAATATTTAAACTACAAGTTATAAAGATAAGTTCATAAAATACCAAAATCAAAAATTTTTTAATTCGCTCTATTGCCAATTCCGAGTCCTGGGTCTTCTGGATTTTTTTCTAGTGTATTTCCATATTTAAAAACCCCACACATGCTCACAAAAATGTTCAAACTACAATTTGTGAAGATAAGTTCATAAAATACCAACATCCACATTTTTGAAATTCGCTGTATTGCCAATTTTGATTCCTGGGTCTTGGGGATTTTATTTTTTAATGCATTTTTGTCACTAAAAAGTTTTCATGTACCTCAAATAATTCTCCTCCTATTTGCAAATGTGTTAAAAAAAATTTCCGAAAACAATGGTAAATTAAATAGGAATTATCTCTCAGAAAATGATAGATTGAAATCCGAAAAAAATTTAGAAGACTTTTCTGACCTCCAGGTATGTAAAAAAAATTGAAACGCAATACAATTTAAAAATTATGCAAACAAGAAATGTTTGAAACCTTTTTTTTCAAGTGAGGGTAACCAAGCTGCATGTCGATCGATTCCAAATTAATTATACTTTTTTAGGATCCCAATACGCTACTTTTCCGCGTTGTAGCGATTTCGAATTTCAAAAGTATTTATTTTCGACCCACCCCAATGTATATAGCACACTTTATTGTCGATTTGCAACTCAAGAAATACGATTACGACCCGTGGAGGCGGGAAAGTACACTGAACAATTTTTGGGCAAGCAGCTGTCTTCTTAGTGAGAACGCAGCGCCACCACGGCGGTCGGTGCAGCGGCCACACCACATTTGAGTGAGCAATAGTGCCAAACGTGCGAGTAGATCCTTCCCCGCTTGTTGGGAACGCTGCAGTCCCACAAAAGAGAAAGCAATTGCCTCATAGGTCCAGAAATGGATTTTCGGGGACAAATTATGCAGGTCGCAGTTGAGTTTTGTGATCGTGTAAACAATTAAGTACACCAGAAATCAATAATAGTGAATGCCTAAATACAAATATAATAAAAATAAATTGTTTAAAAGACATTTTATTGCCATAGAAAAATGTTATAAACTAATAGACATCTATCGAATTTTTACGAGATAAAATATTTTGTCGGCATGAAAAATAAATTTTAAAATACTTGACAATGTCAAAAATTTAATTTTTCATAACAAATTGTATAAACAATTGTGTTGTGTTCGTCTGTTGTTACAGGGAAAAATTTGTTTTGTTTTTTAAAAACATTCTGCGAATGACTTTATGATGTTACTTGTCGCGAAAACCTTAAAAGTATATGTCAGTATACAAATGTAGATATAATAAAAAGATTACTGAAACTTGTTCCAATGTCCGAAAAAAATAAGAGGCATTTTTTTGTGGTTGATTCTCAACCAGTCCATTCAGATTATTAAATTTATGAAATAGCAAAAGATATAATCCAAACAATCATACATTTCTGAAATAGCGTCGGCTTGCGGGTTCGATTCCCGCCTCGCACTCTGGAACTCTGCAAGGGAGTTAGTTGTTTATCTCCGGAGAGTCGTGGGACCGGTACCTCTAGAGAAAAATGTTCTCTAAGTACTTAAGGGCGTGTGATAGACATAAATACCTACATTACCGACTTCACTTTTCCAATTTTCTGAATTTTTTTTAAATCTCATAACTTTTTTTGTAAATAAAATATCGGGCTGAAACTTTGGAAAATGTATGAGAAGATGTTAAACTACGTTTACGTACTTTATTTGAGGAAGAATTTCACAAAAATTATTTCCGAAGAATTTAAAACTGGGTGCATTTTTTTAACCTAAGAACTTTTTTTATAAGTGAAATATCGGCTTCAAACTTTGAAACATGCAAGAGCCCATAGTAAAGTACGTTTATGTACATCATTTGTGTATCAAAGATGCAAAAAGAAAAATTCCAACTAAATGTCAACTCTGGTTGCCAGTTCGGTCGGTATTCGCGATGGGCATGAAAATGCGAAGTCTGGCGGCCATGCCTGTCACATGCCCTTAAAGCTGTTACTTTTGGTGGTTCGGAACCCACCTTAAATTGTAGGTCCCCCTTCCACCTCCAATAAAGTGTGTGAAGGGTGTGTAAATGAATAGGAAAGAGATACAATAAAAAATGCAAACCCTTAGGGGACACATTAGAAGCTTCCATTCCAGGTTAAAAGTTGTTTCTATTTAAAAATTCATTTAGGATCGAAATGAAATCTGCTTTCTTATTAATAATTTTATGTATCGAAATCAGAGCTTGAAAAAAATCACAAATCAAAATTAGATTTTTGAACAACCTCATTTCGGCTCACTAGAGACAAATACATAACAAAAGAAAAAAGAAGGAGAAAAGGAAAGAGTCAACCAAAATTTAAAAAAAAACTAATTTTCAACCAAATACTTAAATTTTCAACCAAGGACATGAGTTTTTAACTAAAATCATGAACCCTCAACCACAAACTTAATGTTTAACAAAATAGTTTGACGTTCAACTAAGTAGTATAATTTTCAACCAAAAAAAAAAAAATATTGGACGAAAAATGACTCCTGTGGGTTGGAAGGCACCCATTTGACTGG
>CAKNYM010051754.1:0-40175 GCA_932195095.1 Andricus curvator | reverse complement strand
CCCCCCCACACACACACACTCACACACAAACACACAGGATTTCTATTGTTCATACCCAATCACATAAGAATAACACTACACTTGTAAAGAAGTATATACTTGTAGGTATCGGTCACCACAAGCACAAGAATAACACACTCTACTACCTTCCGGAGCTTCTAATACCTAAACACTTGATTATTGGGGGTTATGGCCATAACAAATTTTGATCAGAATCACATCAAGAATTATTCCCCAAAGTTATAGCGAATTTGACCGAAAGGCCTTTTAGTCATATTTCGTGCGGGGTCCTTTGTTATTGTAACATTTTATTAATAATCGGGCTTATAAATTTGTAGCAAGTAAATAAAAACATTGGATAATTTTTTATTTGAAATTTTGTAACCTTAAAACGTTAAATTATTTAATTTTCAATATTTTTAATTTTTGCATGGTCCACTTTTTAAAAATACTAGAACATTGTGCGTGTTATGCGCGCACTAATTACCCTTTCTTTAGAAAAAGAACTCGGTTCATTTTCCAACATTTTTTGCTAGATTTGACAGAAAATCTTATATCATTATAGCGAGATAATTCCAGTGCATTCAATATAAATAAAAATTGTCTCCACTTACAATTCTTTCTTTTGGTGGAAAATTAGTTTTTTTATTGAAAATAATTTTTTTTTGACTTAAAAGTCAACTAAAGTTTGTTTTGAATGTTTTTTTATAGATATTTAATCTTTTCGGTAGAGAATTCATTTGTTTCCTTGAAAATTTAAATACTTCTACGAAAATTTAAGTTATTTGCTTAAAAACTTTTTTCTCCATCTGAAAATTTAACTAATCTATTTTTTCTTTGGTTAAAAAATAGTTTTTTCTTAATAAAAATTAATTTTTTAAACTAAAAATTGAACTCAATTTCTTATAGAGATTCTTTTTCATACAAATTTAATCTTTTTGGTGGAAAATTCATTTGTTTAGTTGAAAATTAATTTTATTTGCTTAAAAAGTTATTTCTCTAACTGAAAATTAAACTATTCTATACATTGTTAAACTATTATGTTTTTTAGTTAAAAATTCATCCATTTAGTTGAAAATTTATCTTTTTTTTTTGGTAGAAAATCAACCTCTTTGGTTGAAGATGCAACTATTGGGTTGAAAATTCCTTTAAAAATAAAAAATTTGGATGGAAAATTCATGTATTTTCTTGAAAATTATTCTTTTTTGGTAGAAAATTAAAAAAAAAGAGTGATTGATTCCTCGTTTATAGGTAGGCCGGGATTCGGCAGATGAGAACATATATATGAACTCCTATCTAATACATCGCTGCTGAAGGCTGGTGACCTTCTCAGCATAAATCACCAACCTATTGAGACTCTCGGTTTCCTTTCTCATGCCCCCCACCTCCCCCCATCCCAGTAACAGAAGTTTTGGTGGGACTGACGTTACAACTTGACTCTCCACCATACGATAAATCACTGCTTAATTCGGACATGATTTCGACTCGCAAAACAAATTTCGCGCATACAGGTGGTAGTTGGGTGTACAATCTAAACATGAATTATACAAACAATAAAGTAGCCTCGGAATGGACTGAAACTTTGATTGACGAAAAGCATACACATGGTAAACGTAAAGGTCGAGTTTCAGGCGATGAATGGAGACTGGGTGTTTGGAATGCCAGAGGAGTGAATGATCTTAAAGTAAGAGAACTACGAGAAACTATGCACGTAAGGACACTAGATATTCTATGTGTACCTGAGACGAAGAAAAAGGGTTGCAAAAGTAGAAACATAGAAAATGGGGTGTTGAAAGGCGGTTTTGAAATATGGACAGGAGTAGACAGTG
The DNA here is from genome assembly GCA_932195095.1 of Andricus curvator. Taxonomy (NCBI): domain Eukaryota; kingdom Metazoa; phylum Arthropoda; class Insecta; order Hymenoptera; family Cynipidae; genus Andricus; species Andricus curvator. The sequence continues at coordinate 38,346 of CAKNYM010051754.1, read as the reverse complement.
AATCACATGGTAGTCAGGGGGTCAGTTTAATTATGAATGAAAAAGCAAGACAGCATCTCAAAGATCATGGTTTTGTATCTCCCAGATTGTTGTGGGCTAGAATGAAGATAGGAATCAGAAGATTATTTATCATAGCGTGCTACGCCCCAGTTGATAGTGACCCGAGAGAAGTCAAAGACGCCTTCTGGGACACATTAAATGATACAATAAGTATTTGCGATCAAGGTGAAAGAATAATTCTGCTAGGAGATATGAACGGATGGGTCAGTTTCCAACGTCAGGATACAGATACAGAAAGGGTGCTAGGTAAATTTGGGGATCCAACAAGAAAAAATTATAACGGGGAAAAATTAGTTAGCTTATGCTTAGAAAAGGGCCTATTTATCACAAATACTTGGTTTAGACATAAAATGATCCACATGTACACCTGGCGTAAAGGAAATAGCCACAGTATAATTGACTTTGTTATTGCGGATGAAAGACTAAGAGAACTAGTTAAAGATACAAGAGTCATGAGGGGTTCTGAATGCAATACTGATCATTACCTTTTAGTCTCCAAAATAAATTTAGGGCGGGGGTGGAGAAGAAAGAGAAAAAAAACACGAATAAAGATTGAAAATTTACAGAAACTGGAAGTGCGAATGGACTTTCAAAATAGGTTAAACGAACGTATAGATGAGACAATTTGGAAGGGGTTATTTAACAATAAAGATATAGAGGGCGCGTGGACTTTACTACGGGATATCATCGTCAAAACTGCGACCGAAGTATATGGTACGGCGGTTGTAGGAAGAAAATCTGTTGATGCATGTTGGAATGATGAAATTGAGGCAGCCCCAAAAGAAAAGAAAGAAGCGCACAACAAAACGCTGAACATGACAGGTCTTAGCGATAAGGAGAGAAATAGGCTCAAAAATGATTACAGACACAAAAATAGGAAAGTTAAACGACTAGTCAAAGAGAGTAAAGAGAAAATCAGAACGGAAGAAGCGAACAAAATACAAAGCTACTTTGAAGGAATTATGAAACTATTATATAAACAGTTGAAGGAAAGTAAAAGTACAGAGTTTGCCAGCATGAGAAACAGCAAAGGTGAAATGCTATATGATATAGACGAGATAGTAGACGCTTTAAAAGACTCTTTGAAAGAACTATTAGGAGGTGAAGATATAGGACAACAAAACTGCGACATAGAACATAATGCATTACAAAACCCAATTGAAAAAGTCTGTGTCACTGATGTCAGAGACATAATTAAGAACTTGAAAAACGGTAAGGCTGCTGGTATAGACAGTATTAGCGCTGAAATGCTTAAATACGGTGGCGAGTACATACCTCACAGGTTGTGCGAATTGATAAATTTATGTATCGAGACGGGGGAAGTCCCAGACGATTGGAGAAGAGCGATTATCGTACCAATACACAAAAGAAAGGGAGATAAAAGCAACTGCAGTAATTACAGAGGTATCAGCCTACTAAGTACCGTAAGTAAAATATACTCAAAAATACTTATTCGTAGGGTAATGGAAATCACAGAAGAAAAGATATGGGATGTCCAAAGTGGATTTATGCCAGGAAGATCATGTACAGATCAGATATTTAGCCTAAGACAGATCACAGGAAAAAGCTTGAGAGTAGGAAAGAAAGTTTTCTGTGCATTTATTGACCTAGAAAAGGCATTTGACAATGTAAATAGAAATAAACTTTGGGAAGTCCTTAAAGAGTACGGAGTAAATGGAGGGCTCCTACAAGCAATAAAAGCAATATATACAGGTAGTAAAGCGAGTGTAAGGGTAAATGGGAAACTGAGTGACTGGTTCGATATTATGCAAGGCGTGAAACACGGATGCGTTATGTCCTCGTGGCTATTTATCATATTCATGGATAAGTGTCTAAGAACTGCCCTCTTCGACGAAGAAGGTGTAGATCTCGAAACAGTCAAGGTACGTGGGTTAGCTTTCGCAGATGACAAGATTGTTACGGCAGAATCAATCGAGGACTTGCAAAGAATGTTGAATAAACTTAATACAAGCATGAAGAACATGGACCTCAAAATTAACGTAAATAAAACAAAAATCATGGTGTTTGAGGGAAAAAGTGAGAAAACAATATGCAACATTGTCCTAAATGATGAGAGATTAGAACAAGTTGACAAGTACGTACATCTAGGTAGCCTATTCACTAGCGACGGAAAAATAGATGGGGAGTTAGATAGGCGCTTAATAAGGGTAAGCAGGTTATCGGTAGAGCAGGGTCCATCCTAACAAATAAAAACATATCAAAAAAAGCTAAAATGGCCATACATAATTCTATATTCGTACCGACTGTACTATACGGTAGCAAGATATGGACCTGTCAAGAAAAGGACAGGAATACACCTAACGCGATCGGCATGAAACGTCTGCTCATAATATGCGGGAAAACACTTATGGACAAAGTCCGAAACGAGACAACCCTCAAAGAATGTGGTACAGGAGAGACACTAGTTGACATATGGAAAAGAAATCAGTTAAGATGGTTCGGACATCTTGAAAGAATGAAAGATGAACGACTGACCAAACAAGTGTATAAAGGTAAAGTAAATGGCAGAATGCCCAGAGGTAGACCACCGAAAGAATGGTTAGAATCTGTAAATGAGACATTAATCCGAAGAGACATAAGAAGCCATAGAAACAAAAGAGCTTGCATGGAAAAATGCATGGACGTGAAGGAAGCTAGAGTAGTATGCCAGGACAGAAAAGTGTGGCGAGAAATAGTTTGTAAACAGAGTGACAATAGAATGAATGACGCCTGAAACCAAGACCTTTGATACTAATGGGCCCAAGTGGGGAACCATACATAACAATTTTGTGAGGCTCTTCACTTGGGATGATCGCTAGAGAGATTGGTCAGCAACCTGGGTCGGAGCAGTGTTGCGGAATAAACGTGTAATTTGAATAAACAACACGATAATTCCAGATCAATCTAAAATATCTATACCTAACACCTATATACCTATCTACCTCATACCTATATACCTACCTACTTTATACCTATATGTATACCCATATACACACTACTATTTTCCAACCGAGCAAGTCAGGCCTACTCCGAAAGGGAAATGTCTTAATGGTATAATAATAATAAATAATAATACATATCAGAATTTTCACTTTTGGACTTGAGATTTTACATAACTCTTTTGTATTATTTATAGTTCTGTTTTGTATTAAATCCTAAAATAATTGTAAACTTTATCTAAATGCAGTATTGTCCTCCATTTACCGAACTAATTGGGTAAATTTTAATGAACAAATTGTCTTCGTTTATACGGTTAGAATAATACAATACAAGAAATACTTAGAACGGTTATTGCTTATAATGGTTGGCACTACACAGAAAAAAAAGTTCCATTTTGAAGAAAGAAACGGCATAAAGATGTATTGAACCATAATTGATTCATATTGAGCAGTATACGTATATTGAAAGAAATTCAATTGTTTTTGAGTTTTGCATTGGTCAAGAATGCGAACATAACAGAAGTTTAAAATGACCCGGTAAGAAGGCTTGCATTGAAAAGTATTCGGAAATTTCCTGTTCAATGGTAACGTGACAATTATTGATTCCTTTTCGATACCGTTTTTGTCCTTGCGTTTTGAATCCCCATAGAAGTAGAAGTTATCTCTTAAACTGCATCCTTTTCTGTACTCAGTGGTGACCATATTTTTCTGAATACTTTTGGATACACCAAATTGACCATAATATACAACATTTTTTATCCCTTTTAAATTTGCACATTTCGCTGTTCTTATTTACTGTTTTTCGAATAATAATGAGGTTAAAAACATTTGAAAATACAGTATTAGTCATTTTATGTTGTCAAGATTGATTACTACACAGGTAGCTGTGATGAAAACTAAGTTTTTAAACTTTTTATTATTATTTTATATATTTTTAATTGATCAGATTTGAATAAAGCGACAGTTTTATGTTAGAGTGATGTGTTTTTATGCACAATCCTACTATATTTTGCCAAGTTTATGCTTTTGAAGCGTCTTCTAATGCGTTAGACGAAAATCGTGTTTTTAATTTATCTCAGTTTACGGTTGACAGCTCCGATCGGCTTTGAAAGGGATTGGAATCTAAATAGTTTTGCTCCCTAATCTGGGATTCAAAAAAGTAGGAGAGAAACTGCATTGCTAGGTATTGCAATTTTTAATACCTTTGAATGCAAGCCTTCTTACCGGGGAGTTTGTAAGAAAACGACCTGAAAAAAATTAAAACCCTGGGTTTTCTGTGTAAATTCAGTAACATTAATTTGGTCATATACATAATGGATCTGATTTTAAGTAAAATTTTTCTGAATTTGCAAGACTCATAATCCGAAATTCAGATAATGAGGACCACTTTTCCTCAAATCCAGACAAATTTGACTGAGTTAAATTCAAACTAATTTTATGGTATATTACAAGCTTAACTTCTCGCCTTGTTATCAGTATTTCAATAGTTGAAAAAAGGGAAAACGTAAACAGAAATTATATTCTGCTTACGTATGTCAAGTATAAAAAAGGTACTCTAGAAATTTGAACGACCTTTTTATTTTATAGTATAAAGTGACTAATTTGTATACGGCACTGACATCTTTTTGCGGAAAGCATACCTAATCGTGTGAGAATATTGAGAGTTTGGTCGCTAGTCTCTTGATTTTGCGAAGAGACACCTGGTAAGCGATGTTGGAAGCTTTGTTTCACCTTGTCGTGGCCTAGCCTCCGGCAGAATTACAACGTCCTTCCTGGGTACCATCAATAAATTACTGGACACCTTTCGCCGGATACTAATACCATTTCCTTCGATCTGATATTATATTGTGAGAACGTCCTCTCATCCAATGTTTGCAAATTTACTCGTATTATAAACAATTATAACGATCGATTTTCAAACGTGACGATATAGGCACTATATATACCTATATAGTCATTTCTTGTGTATTGCCAAGTCGGCAGAGAAAGGATTCATATTGCAGACATAATGCAACGTTTTACGCTGCTTTAATAAACAACAGCTGCTGGAATAAAATGTGCAATGTGGATAATAAATTTCGGTTTAATTGTTTAAAAATATTAATAAAACCCTTGTATCATTCTAAATTCAAGATTAATTGATATTCTTACTTTAAATTAATTCTTGAATTCAGAAAAATCTTCTTTTGAATTTCATTAGAATTCAATTGCACTTTTTTTAAAACTTTGTCTAGTATTACGGAATGTTTCGTATATCTAATCCCTTTTCAGCTCATCCGGATTACGGAAATTTCCGTAATACTATTGACAGGTTAATCTAACGGAAAATTCCGTAATCTTGGACAGTGACTTCTTAAAATCCTTTTTAATTTACTTGAATTATTGGAAATTTGTTTATTCAATTCAACTTAGATTCAATTGCCTTTTTGAATCCTTTAAGTTATTTCTAACTGTTTGTATGTATTCTTTTGAATTCTTAAAATTTTCTTAATTTTAGGATACACTACTTGCATATTACGCGATATGCTACTACTAGTGTTGGTATGCAAATCTTGATATACAAATTTAAAAAAAAGTCCATGACATTTTTCATGAAATGCTTCACTGAGTGCTGATGAAAAATTTCAATACCATATACAATCAATGTGTTAAAGATTGATTTCTTTGTGATATAATCATGTTCTCTGATCTAAATTTAATAAAAACAAAATTCGTTTGTACATTTCCCTCTATTTTTAATTTTGAAGATAGGGTAAGAAGGGGCATCGCCGACCAGTTAACAGTCAATGATTTTTGAAAAGTTAATAAGATGTGGAATTGACCCATTTTTTTTTCATTTCGAGTCCTACATTATTGTATAAGTAAAGTGACCATTCGTCCCGTATTTCGCAGGACAGTCCCGCATTTGAGCAATGTGTCCTGCGAAGGTAAATGTCCTGCAAAACGTACTATAAAATACGATTTTTTGCAAAACTTCACGCAAAAGGGTTTTTTCCTACTCCGACGTTTCTGAGTTTCTCTCTAGGTTCTCGATTAATAAAATTTGAGATTTCAACATTGAATTTGAACCCCCCTCCCTCAATCCTACTGTCAACGTCCTGCATTTGAGCGTTTCAAATATGGTAACTTCATGTATAAGTATATCATATTTCTATAAGTATTATAATTACATGAATAAAACAATGATTTGATATTTTAATTATTTCTAACAAGCTGTATTTAGTCGGCTTTGCCCCCCTCCCCCCACGGAGGGTAAAGACGACCGAAGTTTTTTATGAAAATAAAAATATTTGAAGATAAGAAAATATGATGTTTCGCTTCTGTGGTATTTTTACTGGAAAATTTACCTTTAAACATATGCAGCAAGAAGAATAAGTTATTTTGAATAAAAATAAGTATAGCTGTGATATAACCTCTTATTCTTTGACATACGAGTATATTCTACTAGAAACGGACTACACGCAAAGGTTTCTACCGTGCCGATACAAAAAACCTGCTCTACTGATTATTAATTAACGAAGATTATATACACAAATAGAGATATGGTTTGCATGCATTACAATAAGTACGTTTAACAATATTTAAGTTTAAAAAAATGAATATCATCATATACCTACCTTTCACAATTTTTGTTTACATCCGGATTGAGAATAATAATGTTTAATAGTTTCTTGCATGTAGCCCAGAAGATAAGTGGCGGTTCTGCATTACCGATCATTTACCAACCAAACTTAGGATACGTGTACAACGTAAGCACTTATAAACTATTATTTTGGTCGCGCTTGGCCTCCTGGTGAGACCACATTTACGAGATTTAATATATTTTGGACTTGAATTACGTTTAATTATTATAATTGCGTGATGTGATATTTTGTTTCATCTGTCAAAATATAAAATTTTCATGAAACTTTATATTTCTGCCAGCGAATCTTCCATTCTTTCGTTGTCACAACTTTTTTATGCATAATTTTCCATTTACAACGTCAATTTTCAAGATTTATGTGAGTAGCACTGTCTCTATAATAAAATGGATTTATTTAATGCAAAGTAGAATTGAATTGCAAAAATAGCGACGGTATACGCAAAGTCACCTTTGCCTCACCGGTCGGCGCTGCCCCTCCTTACCCTACACTATATATTATACATATTTTGGTAGCGTTTAACTAACGAAAATAGTAACCTTAAAATTGTCCGATTTTTAGTTCAAGATTTGAAAAAAATTGTGATTTAAAATTGAAAAATGTTTGATTGAAAGACTTCCAAAATTAATAATGATTCTAAATGAAGCGTTATAAATTAAATGATTTGAAATTAAAAAGTTAGATATTGTGTTGTTTAAAATAAAAATGATATTGAAATATAATTTGTTATTGTTTTAAAATTGTCCTACACATTTTTGGAATTTTAATCTGAAATAATTAAATTTCCAGAATCTTCAATTCAAACTAAAACTATTCAATTTTGAACGCTTTGAACTGGAAATGACACAATATTCCCAATTTAAGTCTGAAATTTTTTAATTCTGAAAGCTTCTGATTTCAAATTTTAATTATTTAAATTTAAAAGATTTTATTTAGAAATTATACCAGTTCAATTCCTTTTCATTCCATTCGAAATATTGTCCTTTTTCAAAATTTTATCTAATACAAAATTGTTTGATTTTGAATGTTTTCAATTGAAATTTTTATTTTTTCATTAATTGAATGTTTATAGTCGCATCGTCTGCCAGGGTCATTAGCGACTGTAGGGTTAATTAATAAAAATTAATTATTAATTAATTAATAAAAAAAATAGGGTTAATTAAAAACTGTAGGGTAACTGTGGGGTAGTATACCAAGGGACAGAAGCCAAGCTTTCTGAAAACACATCCAGCGTCGCTTCCTGCTTCGGGAATCGAACCCGCGCCATCGTGACTGCCAAGACTGCAGTGTTGGAACATGAGACAAGCACGATACCATCTGAGCCACGATGACTCCCTCAATTGAAAATTGTTCAATATATTTTACTTAAATTTCAAGCGCAGTAAATTGGAAATTATGAATTATTGTTTCAAGAAATTGGAAAACTCTTAATATTTGAAAATTGGTTTAATAATGTATTTTTAAAGTGTTTCTATTTTTAATGTTAGGAACTAAAAATCCAGCGACGAATAAGTTGCTGAATATAATATCTTCTGATAAATTTAAATTTATATTGTACGCGAATATTCACTCAGGCCATTTTGTAAATGAATTTTTCAAATCGCATCGCACAAGTATGTAATTTTAACTTTTTTTTTGTACACGTAGATAAAGAAGGACAAAAGCTGTAACTCTGATTCAATTTCTGAAAAACATTCAACTAAAAACGAAGAAATGAAGAAGAAAAAAACATGTAAAAAATGGAAATCTATCATTTGACTCAAAGTGTTCAGATTTATTCAGAAATGTCTCAAATTAGCAAATAAATTGTGTCTCAAATTGTTCACCAACAACGGTCAGAAAATAAACGAAATTGCTTCTTTGTCATAAAAATATCTTCCCGCTGCGTGGGCACATTCTCATCGCGTGCGCGGCACGCGGCTCGCGAGTTTGAACGCACCTAGGGCACGCATTTGTCAGATCTCGCGCTTCGCGCTCGGTTACTTATACTTTGCACTTGGAATGTTTAAATGAAACTTTATCAGAAACATCTCTTTTAGATCCCTGTGTTTGTATGCATCTTCATATTCTGAATTTAAATATAATTAGAGATTAAATTGCTCAAAGCTCTGTAAGCTTTGAGGTACACATTCTCATCGTGACACTCGCGCTACGCACTCGATTTTTGACAGACATTTTCAAATGTATATTTAGTTCCGGAATCACCTCACAATGAAAAGCTACAATTCTTTCTTCAGACATTCTTCTCTATCTTGCGTTGTTATGCTGGAAATATGATTTTTGTTTTTATATTATTTTTGATGGATAGAATAAAAACTCCTACAAGTCTTCTTTTAGACTTTTACCTATCTCGCGTCTTTTGGCGTAATCTGGAAATTTTCTATTTTTGCATATCAATTTATAAAAATAAATACGAGGATTTCTGTCAAAAAATGGTTCAAAGAAATGTTGTGGAAATTTTTAAATACTGAAATTTCTCCAAAAACTATCCCCTATATTTCACGTCGTTTGGCTCAAAATTTGAATATGCGATTTTTTCACAATATTTTCGATAAGTAAGACCAAAATTACAAGTCCTATGAAAAAATGGTTCAAATACATTTTTTAGGGATTTTTAAAGACTGCAATTCCTTCTTGAATTTTTTTCTGTATCTCACGCGGTTTGGTTCAAAATTTGAATTTTCGATTTTCTGTATAGTACTTTCGATAAATAAAACAAAAATCACAACTCCGATTAAAAAATGGTTAAGAGATTTTTTGTAAGACTTTTTAAAAGATATAATTAATAACTGAAATTTCTCCAAAAACTATCCCCTATATTTCACGTGGTTTGGCTCAAAATTTGAATATACGATTTTTTCACAATATTTTCGATAAATAAGACCAAAATTACAAGTCCTGTCAAAAAATGGTTCAAATACATTTTTTAGGGATTTTTAAAGACTGCAACTCCTTCTTGAATTTTTTTCTGTATCTCACGCCGTTTGGTTCAAAATTTGAATTTTCGATTTTCTGTATAGTGCTTTCGATAAATAAAACAAAAATCACAACTACGATCAAAAAATGGTTAAGAGATTTTTTGTAAGACTTTTTAAAAGATATAATTAATAAGTGAAATTTCTCCAAAAACTTTCCCCTATATTTCACGTCGTTTGGCTCAACATTTGAATGTACGATTTTTTCACAATATTTTCGATAAATAAGACCAAAATGACAAGTCCTATCAAAAAATGGTTCAAATACATTTTTTAGGGATTTTTAAAGACTGCAATTCCTTCTTGAATTTTTTTCTGTATGCCACGCCGTTTGGCTAAAAATTTGAATAGACGATTTTTTCACAATATTTTCGATAAGTAAGACCAAAATTACAAGTCCAATGAAAAAATGGTTCAAATACATTTTTTAGGGATTTTGAAAGACTGCAATTCCTTCTTGAATTTTTTTCTGTATGTCACGCCGTTTGGCTCAACATTTGAATATACGATTTTTTCACAATATTTTCGATAAATGAACCAAAATGACAAGTCCTATCAAAAAATGGTTCAAATACATTTTCTAGGGATTTTTAAAGACTGCAATTCCTTCTTGAATTTTTTTCTGTATGTCACGCCGTTTGGTTCAAAATTTGAATTTTCGATTTTCTGTATAGTACTTTCGATAAATAAAAAAAAATCACAACTCTGATCAAAAAATGGTTAAGAGATTTTTTGTAAGACTTTTTAAAAGATATAATTGCTCTTGAAGACAATAAATAAATAAAACCAAAATGAAAAGTACGATCTATAAATGGTTGAAACCAACTTTGGAGGACTTTTTAGAAGCTGCAATTCATCGTTGAAACTTTTTTCCGCATCTCACGTCGTTTGGCTCAAAATTTGAATGTTCTATTTTTTAATAGTATTTTCAATAAATAAAATCGAAATGACAAGTCTTATAAAAAATAGTTTTGAGAAAATATTATAGGACTTGTCAAAAGCTATATAATTACTTCCAAAGATTTTTTCCCATATTTTGTGTCGTTTGGCTCAAAATTTGAATTTTCGATTTTTTTCATAGTAGTTTCGAAAAATAAAACCAAAATATCAAGTCTTATTAAAAAATGGTCGAGGGAAAAATTATAGGTCTATTTAGAAGCTACAATTCTTCTTCTCAACTTTTATACTTATCTGTCGTCATTTGGCCTAAAATTATAATTTTCGACTTATTCATTTTCAATACCTAAAACCAAAAAAACGAGTCCTATCAAAAAATGGTTGAAACAAAAATTGTAGATAGTTTGAAGGGCTTCAATTCTTTTCCTGCCCTTTTTTCACATTTCTGTCGTTGTTTGGGGTAAAAATGGAACATTAAATTTTTGAATAGCATTTTCTAAGATAAAACCATAACCGTTGGTCAAGGAATACTGGTTAACGAACTCTTTCTTTCTTTTAGGACCCAAAAAAAGTGTGCTGAAGCTCGTTTTGATCCGTTCATTTTTTCGAGAGTTATCGTATTTATGGACGGACAGACATACATTTATTAATTAGACATTTAATATGAGAAGTTGTAGGCTCCGGAAGCTATGATCATGGTTCCTTAAAGCAACCAATCCCGACGCAACTGGAACGTGTACGTCATCCGCTTCTGCTCCTTCTGCCCTATAGAAGGTAAGCAAGAGCGGGCAATTTACGCGAGATAACATCGTGCAACACTGTTCTTTGGAGTCCGGTCTCTAGCCGCGGATGACCTAACGCGGCAGACGGGACAGTTGGAGGTGAAGGTTTCACCTCTGGATACTTTTTTAGAGCTACCAATCTTTGTAGAATGTTATGAGGAAAAGTGTTGACGGACCAGATGAAGTGATCCCAGCAGAACAGCCTTTTGCATCCGGTTCGCGATGGAATGAGCCTGACGCTAGCAAGCCGGAATCTTGTTGAGTTCACTAAGAAATGAAGCTTTCATACCTCCAAGACAGCCGATATGAGAACTACTAGATGGACTTTGTAGCCTTGGTACAGCCTGCTCAGCTCGAAAAGAAGTGCTTGATATTTCGCCCGTTTTTCTTCCTCCTTTGCCGTGATGTTACCATCGGCTGGTGCCGAGAATTCAATCACGTAAATGATCTTGGTCTTCAGATCTTGGACATTTAATTATTTAACAAGACATTTAATTATTTTTGTTATTATTATTTTTTACGATTAAAACAAAAATTAAGTGTTCTATTAAAAAATAATTAATAATAAAATTGTAGTCCTTTTTTGGATGAACAACTTTAGTCCTTACATTTTTTTCGTAGCTTGTGTCGTTTGCTCAAACATTTAATTTTTGAAAAGTACAATTTTTTGGACAAACATAAACTTATTTTTCTCGCAGCTTCATTCGTTTATCCAAAAATTTAATTTTTTTATTTTTATTATTGTTTTTTTACGAATAAAAAACTACGCTTTCTATTAAGAAGAGATTATCAACAAATTTGTAGATATTTTTTGGGTGCACATTTTCTGTCATATCATCTTTTTTCGTATCGTGCATAGTTTGACGACAAAATGGAATTTTTGATTTTTCATTACTTTTTGTGCGATCAAAATTTGAATTTTCTTTTTTTTTCAAGAAAATTCAGAAAATTGTTATGATAATCTTGTAGGGCTTTTAAAAAGCAACATTTTTCTTCTCTTGACTTTTTTCATATTGTGTGTTTTTTGGCTTAAAATTTTCATTTTCGATTGATTGTTTTAATTTTGTAAATGTTATAACTCTAATAATTTTCTTTTTATCGAAAAAAGTCATGGGGATCAATTGTTCGGCTTCCAAAGTACTACGAACAGTCGTACATAAATGTTTTTAAACATAAAAAAAATGGTCTCAAAAATTTTGAAAATGCTCTACTTTTTAAATTTCTATCCAAAATGACTGGTTAACGAAACATTCCTTTCTTTCACGACCTAAAAAAAGTGCGCCGCAGCTCGATTCGATCAGTTTATTTTTTCGAGATTTATCGTGTTTACGGGCGGACGGACGGACAGACAGACGCCATCGCCAAAACTTGATTTTCGGCTTCAGGGGGTCTCAAAACGTAGAGATGCATTGAAAAACTGAGGTGTGAAATTTCTGATAATTCGAATACTTTCTCAATCATAGATGATGAAAATTTAGAAAATTATTGAGTGGAAAAGCTTTTTTCAGAGTAAGCAAGTCTCGGATATTTTATTGTTTTTGTTCATATGTATTTTTCATAAAATAATCTATGAATAAATAATTAATTAAATTTATTTATTAATTATTTATTTATTTATATATATAATTTATTAGATAGACTTGTCTGAACAAGAAATAACTGCTAATTTTATTAATAAAGATCTTATTAGTCATTTTTTCTCAATTTGAAAAGGCAGTCTTCTAGTTCAATGTAGGGTAAGTTAATTTCTTGCGAGGTAGCTAGTTAGAGTTGCGTTACTTATAACTGCTTACAGTTACCGTTACTAGAAAAAGTAACTTCAAGTTACCTTTAAAGTTACTTTAGTTTCATTCCATTAACTTTTTTATTTAAAAATAAGAACTTCTAAGATGAGAATTCATAAAAACTTAATTTAAGTAATAAGAGTAACTAATTTACCATAAAAGTTACAAGCAACGTAACTTTTCAGTAACTTCGTTAGTTGCAACAAGTTGCTACCCAACACTGGTCTACTCGTACCGAAAAAGTCCGACTATTCTTAAATCGAAATTTCAGTTCGTGCGGACAGAAGATACGGCCATTTGAAAAACGCGGGAATAGCTGTGCATGCCTGAGTTTGTGCCGCGTGACAGATGTGGACATACGCATGCGTCAAAATCAGCTGTTGTTAGTGGTGACTGGTGTCTCTTTGGATTTGACAAAATGGTAAGAAATGAATGATTTTTAAAAATGTTTTAAATCCAGAAGCATCCTTCATACCTGAATAAATTATTATCTCTCGAATTATGGATGGCATATAGTTCAATTACATTTTTCTATATTTTGGTATATTTTATATTTCAGGGTATTGATATCAACCACAAACATGACCGAAAGGTCCGACGAACGGAACCGAGGTCCCAAGATGTTTATTTACGACTTCTTGTCAAGGTATTCTATTACATATCTCTCACTTAGTGCCCCGGGTCATACTTAGATCAACCCTTTTATACCCTTCCAATTAAGTTGGATTATTTTTATTATTTTTCTGACAGGTAACATAACCTCTTTTTTAGGTTAGGTGTCCATTGATGGTTTATATTGTTATTCATAAGTTTAGTTTAGTAAAATGATAAATGGATTAATATTCACTATCCAGTAACAGAATGATCAAGATTATGATTAAATTATTTTTCTTAATATTCTATTTACACATTTGAATTGGAGTATTTTAATTTATATAGATTTTGCGCAGAAAAACTAAATTTCTCTTTTTGTAGACATTAAGGGGTCATTGAGAAAATGCGTGATAAGTATTTCAGTAATTTTGCCCCCTCCCTTACTCTTGCGTAATACGTTTTCAATTGTTCTTAACATAGAGAATGATACATGACTGATTATGTTTTTGACCTTTAAAATAGGAACAATTTGCCATTTTTGCGGATAAAAATGTTTGTATTTGAGAGAATAGTTTCTCATTTTTAATTAACGTGCTGAACTTTTTTGTTTTGTTAAAGCAGAATGTAAATTCTTGTTAGGATTGAAAAAGGGTAAACAGGGGTATTGCGGAACCCTTTTAGTGAACGACTCTGCAGTAAAAATGCTTTTATTAAAATTATGGGGATTTAAAATAGATACTTGTACGTGCGTAAATATTCTGTTATCTATGTAAGTTGTATTTCAATATTCATTCAGTATAAAATTAGTCCTGTGAAAGTAAGAAGAAAAGGTATTTCTTATCTTGCAGTACTTTCAGAGTTTAGTTCATTAGGTTTAGTAGTAATATAATTAAATAAATACTATGCTCAAACTTGAATAGATATTTGTAGAATATTTGTAATATTCCTATTGTACCTTCCAAACCGCTGAACATACGTATCTATTAATGAACGTCGCCCAAAAGAAGGAAGTTTTCAATGAATTATACGTACTATTATTATTGATATCCATGTTCTTATGATTGCTGCTGATTTTCTTTGTCCTTAGAAATCGCTTTCTATATTTCATGAATGTTTAGTATCTATTTAATTAGTTTTGGATTTTTGAACCTCAAAAATCAATCACCGACACTCCAGAATGAATTTGGCAAAGTTGTCAAATGAACAACTGAACATAACCACACAATATCGAAGGTATTCCTTTTCGACGAACACTTCCCCTTTTCTTATAAAAACATCCATAGTTATATAAAATAATGTTCTTTATTGTCTGATGTTACTAAATTACATAATATTTCTTACGAATAATTTTCTAAATTATTTTTACTTCAAAATAAATACAGGTGTCGTTCACTAAATGTGGGATGTCTTTCATTGAATTTGAATACATTATTTCAAAATAAATATAACAAGAGTTTGGCAAAGAATACTTGTATTCATGGATACTGTTTGTAGACGGAAAAAATCTTTCTTTTCAGATGAATTCACCTTCGTGACCAGACAATATACACAAATTAATATTCTTCTTTTTCTAAAAACTTTTTCTTAAGGTGTCGGCAATACCCCTTTTTACCCTAGTTGAATGTTTTCATAGAAACTTATTTGTCAACTGCACTCTGTGCTAGTCTAAATTAAGAGACGGCTCCAATTTTGAAAGTTCGCCAAATAAAGCTTTAGCTTTCCTATTCTGGTTTTTACTAAACTGATCAACAAATTAATAAATAAATTCAACATGGTAATTTATTAATCGTCGTTTTGTATGAATTTTTCAGCTTTACCGCTACTTGGCAAGAAGAACGAACGCGAAGTTTAACAAGATTGTCTTGAAGCGCCTTTTCATGAGCAAAATTAATCGGCCACCAATTTCACTAGCACGAATCGTTCGTTTTATGAAGAAGCTAGGCAGGGAAAACCGCATCGCTGTTGTAGTCGGTACGGTCACTGATGACTCTAGAATTTTCGAAGTTCCCAAGTTAACGGTATGTTTCTATGTTACTCTTGAGAAAACTAATACAAGTTTACCAGCGAGTCTTTTCCGTATTTTAAAGAGTTTTCTTCACTTCTTTCTTATTTTCCGCTTTGCTTTTTATTTAATTTTCTTTATTTTCAAACTGTAACTATTGAATCAATGATTTTAAATTTAGTGTTCAAAAAACTTATTATTTTAATTTAAACCCCTTAAAATTCGAAACGTTTATATGAAATATTTCAAAGTGAAACGTTGAGAGTAATTTTATAGGTGTGCAGTCGTTTATTCGAATTTTCAATTCAAATTTAGACACGCTTGGAACGTTGGATTTTTCGAAATAGAAAAAATCTGACTACATCAAACCGGCTTGATTTCCTTACATTATTACTATTTTTAAAGTCAAAATTACTCCTTTTTTTGGGAGAAAAATGGATCCAAAAGTAAAGCAGAATCTTTGAAATTCCACTTATACGAATAAATCGAATTTCGACTTGATTTTTAACTTCATTTTTCTCCTAACAAAATGATTAATTGTGATTTCAAAAATTGCAATAATCTAAGAAAATCAAGCCGATCTGATGCAGTGAGATTTTATTCTATTTCGAAAATACAATGTTGCAAGCGTGTGCCAATTTTCATGGCAAATTCAGACAAATCACTGCATACCTCTTAGTAATTTCAGATTTAAATGATTGCAAGTATTCGTGATTGAATGAATGCAGCTTTTAATTGATGTTTTTTTTAGGTTTGTGCACTTCGTGTAACTGAAAAAGCGCGAGGTAGGATTCTTAAAACTGGAGGAGAAATAATTACCTTCGATCAGTTGGCTCTGCGTGCACCAACTGGGGAAAAAACTGTGTTGATGCAAGGACGTCGCAAGGCTCGTGAAGCAGTGAGACACTTTGGACCAGCTCCGGGTGTTCCACACTCGCACACTAAACCATTTGTTAGATCCAAGGGACGTAAGTTTGAAAGGGCCCGAGGCCGCAGACGTAGCTGCGGTTATAAGAAGTAGAGCGCCAAAATTTATTATACTACCTACCTTGTACGAGTATATTTTTTTATATTTAAGGTCTTACTGTATAAGGTTCGTTAGAAATAAATGTTGGTACTTGTATCTTTGTTGTGATTCTTAATTGAATTTATGCAATTCTCGTTAATGAAGTATTGTAACAATACTTTAGATTCCTTGCAGGAAGTCATTCACGCATTAGTTTTCGAGGTCTGACTTTGAAATAACCTTCGATGCCCGCATAATCAGTTTAGGATAGGATTGATTGCATAGATCACTCATTTTAGACGAAGATAAAAAGTAAAAGGTCTTTTCGCTAATGAAGTAAGCTTTTATGTTTTTCGAAAAGTAACTTCACTTTTATTCTCCCATGAAGGAGCAAAATCGTTTAAATAAAGAAATTATTGAGCAATTTAGCGCAGGGAACTTCAAAAATATTGAATAATATTTCTCCTCAAATGTTGTCTCATGTTTTTATTTTGGCCATGGACAGTGGGACATCTTTGATATACAAGTTGACTCAAATAAAAATCAATCAAACTGCCATTTATCAAAGTTTAATAGTTTTTTGGACATTGTAAACAATGTTGGCCGATGCCTGGTATAATTTCCTCTCATCGGCAGTCATTCGTAACCGAACCACATGCGTTATACCATTTTCGCCTATTGTACAAGGCAGTGAGAGAAACTGCTCGTTGCAAACGTCGTAGTGTCCCTAGAAATTGGTTATTTTGCAAAAAATAAGTTCCGAGCCCGAGTGTTAATGGGTTACATAAAAATTTCACAACGTATAACAGAAGCTCAAGATAATTGGTTTAGTTTGATTCAATATTTTTCAAGGTGACCACTAGACTGGGAAAAATCCTGGAAATTACAGTGAATTTATTTTCTGACAGGCAATTTTGGTTACTTCTCAGTTTTAGTAGAAATACTTATCCAATTATCATTTTGAAGCCATTTCATACCTACCCGATGTATAAAATATATGAAATATGGTGCTTCAATTTTAAATTTCTCATGATTTTATAATTTAGAAACCAAAGTCTTAATAATAGGTAAAGAGTTTTTAATTCGTGAATTCACAACTTTCAAAAGTCAATAATTTTAGGTCGAATCTTGATAAATTAGATAGTATTAAATTAAAAGCATCCCTGTAAAAATGAGAGCATTGAAGAAGATTATATGGCATTGAAAAAATTGTACACTTTAATGCATATACATCCAAACAAATTGGGTTTTTGTTCGAATGCGTTTCTTGGCATCCGACTGTTTTCGTTTGAATACACACAAAAATTGAATGCATCTGAATGGCCGTATCAGTTGAATGCCATGCAATGTCTTCAGTGATCGGAGGTATGGAATAGAACCATTGTTGTTCAATGCTTTTGAACAGTGATGGGTAAGTTACTTTTTAAAAGGAACTAGTTATACTTACCGTTACATCACGAAAAAAGTAACTAAATAGTTATCGTTGAGTTACCGATTGAAAATGTAACTTTTTCTTAGTTGCATTTCCCAAAGAAAGTAACTATCGTTACTTTTGTATTTGAAAAATATATATCCAAATTTAATGTTTACAACACTTTATTCATAACTTTTGAGTGATAGTTGTTACACTTTTTGATGAAAGTTGTAGGTTAGTTATGACCCACATAATATTTCTAAAACAAGGAATGTTTTACAAAATTTTGAATTTCAACTTTCTTATTTTGGGCTATAAATCTTTTTGGCGCTGAAAATTAATTATTTCTTTCTAAAATTGTTTCCTTAGATTTATCTAGTTACGACTTCCACTTCAAGAAGATTTACAATATTCTAAGACCAACAGAAAATTTTTTAGTAGACGTTCAATTTTCAACAAAATATATGAATTTTCATCTAAAAAGGATAAGTTTTCAACCAAAACATACATATCCTCAACAAAATACACGAATTTTCAAATAAAAACAATATATATCGAACCAAATAGTTGAATCTTTAACTAAACAATATACATTTTCAACCAAAAATGGAGTTGTTAAATTTTTATAGAAAAAAATATATATTTGAACAAAAAAATTATTAACAAAATAGTCAATTTTCCAACGAAAGAGATGAATTTTCAACTAAAATCGTGAATCTTCAAAAAAAAAAAAATTTAACAAAACAGATTTTAATTTTGAATCAGGAACAGTTAAATTCAACCAAAAAAGATGAATTCGCAACAAAATAGGTACATTTGAAACCAAAGAGATGAATTTTCAACCAAGAAGATAATTTTTTACCAAAAAAAGACGAACTTTTAACAAAGTAGATGATTTTTTACATTCTCATTCTAATGAGAAGGTATTGGTTTTATGTAAAATTTGACATAGTCGGTTTTCATCAAATCTCCACGTTTTGAGACCCCCTGAGCTAGAAAAAACTATTTTTACGAAGGTGTCTGTCTGTCTGTCTGTAGCCACGATAACTTTCGAAAAAATGATCAGATTTGATTGAGCTTTGGCACACTTTTTATGGCCGAAAAATAGAGAACGAGTTCGTTAACCAGCTATTTTGGATGAAAATCAAAAAAGTGAGCACATTTTGAAAATTTTTGAGACCACTTTTTTGAAAGATTTGAAAATTCCATGTACGGTTATTAGTAGTACGCAAAATGACGAACAAAATATTCTTATGACTTTTCGTGATAAAAAAAAAATTACTGGAGTTATAGCATTTTCAAAATTCCAAAAAACAAACGAAAATGAACATTTTAAGCCGAAAAACGCACGATATGAAAAAAGTCAAGAGGAGAAAAACGTTGATTCCTGAATACCCTATAATATTTTCATAACAACTTTTTGAATTTTTTGAAAAAATTCAAATTTTGATCGCACAAAAAATTAATGAAAAATCAAAAAAGCCATTTTGCTGTAAAACTATGCAAGATACCAGAAAAGGTCATCTCACCAAAATTGTGCACCTAAAAAAGATCTACAAATTTCTTATCATTCACTTTTTGATAAGACGCGTAGTTCTTGTTTTATTCGTAAAAAACAGCATTGAAAATAGAAAAATCAAATTTTCAGACGAATATTACCAGCTACGAAAAAACGACCGAAACAAAATTTGTTCATCCAAGGAAGAGGTACAAATTTATTGTGACTTATGTTTCGATAGGATGCGTGGTTTTTGTTTTATTCGTGAAAATAACATTGACAGTAAAAAAAATCAAATTTTTGAAAAAACAATGCAAGGTACGAAAACATATAAATGAACAAAAATTGTGCATTCAAAAAAGACTTGCACACCCGTAATCAATTTTTGTGGTAAGAATATATTCAAAATGAAAAAATTAACTTTTTTGATAAACGGCACAAGCTAAAATAAAATGTTAACTAATAAAATTTGTCGCCTGAATTATATCATTACTTTTCATTTGAAATCAAATACAAATTTAGTAATTTGTATATGAAGAACATATAATACGAAGCACAAAGTGCGCGCTCAGTGTATTTACCAAATCGCACGCCGTAAGTGCGCTCAAACTTTTTTGTTTCTATCATACGGTTCAAATGATTTTCAAATCAAATATCGAGCGCGAAGCGCGAGTGTCTGGATGAGAATGTGTTCCTTAAGGTCGATAGAACCTTGAGTAAATAAAGTTCCTTTTCAGTCTAAAATAAAAATAAATTTAACAATCACTTAATATGTAGAGGTTTTGATAATTTTATAATATTTGCAAACAAACTTTTTCTTTTCATCGAAGTCGAACACGAAGTTCAAAAATCTAGAGGAGCCTAGCGTAAAGCGCGATGCAAATACGCCCGAGCGCGTAGCGCGAGGTGAATACATAATCGAGCGCGAAGCGCGAGATAAATATATGATCGAGCGCGAAGCGCGAGATCCAACAGTCGCGCGCCCTAGGCGCGCTCAAACTTGCGAGCGAAGGGAGCCGCGCGCCATGAGAATGTGCCCGCGAAGCGGGCAGATTTTTTTTTTAATTGAAAGAATAATTTTGAACGAAAAAAGATCACTTCTTAAAAAAATGTAATAGTTGACATTTCAACCAAAAAATATTTTTATTTTAAATCAAGAACAGTTACATTCTACCAAAAAACAATTTTTCAAAAAATAGTTGAATTTGCAGTCAAGACAGAAAAAAATCAACCAGATTGTTGAAGTTTCAAGCCAGAAAGGCGAATTTTCAACAAAAAAGTTGATTTTCGACCAAATAATAAAATTTTTATCCAACATTTTTTACCAAAATACATGAATTTTCAGCTACAAAAGATCAACTTTCAACAAAATAGTGCAATTTGAAACCCAAGAGAATAATTTTTTACCAAAAAAGTCGAATTTTAAACAAAATATATGAATTTGAAATTAAACAAGATCAATTTTCAACATAAAATCTAATAGTTGAATTTTTAATTGAAAAAATTAATTTTCAACGAAAAAGATGAATCCTTAACTTAAAGTGTAATAGTTCATATATTTCATCTAAAAAAATATATTTAATTTTAAATCAAAAACAGTTAAATTCAACCAAAAAACTAATTTCCAACAAAACAGTTGAAATTTTAATCGAATGAAATGATTTTCTTTCAAACTCGTTCAATTTCGAAGAAAATAATTAAATTTGCAACCAAATAATGATGTGTTTAACCAAAAAAGATGAATTTCTAATTAAAATAATAAGTGAAATAACTGGAATAGTTAAATTTCCGGTTAAAAAATTAATTATCAACTAAAGAGAAATGAATGTTTAACTCTGAAATGTTTTATTTCTTCTTAAGTGTTTTTATAGATTTTAGAAAATTTTGTATCCCAGGATGGGCGAAAAATTTCAATTTTCCTATATTGGCCTATAAACTTCTATGGCTATCTGCCATCAGAATTTGAATAGTGAAAATGAAAAAATAGTTGGAAAAGCGATAAACTTGATTGACTGTCGAAAAAAAGACTTTTGAACTACATGTCGAAATTAACTAAAAAAAAATATGCGCGGGTACGCTCTCGCGCTTTACGCTCGTTTTCGTACGCTTAATGCGTACATTTCAAATACATTTTTTTAAATATCATAAATATTGTAACTTAAATCGAAAACTGTGATTTAAACCCCTGAGGAACTACAGTCATAAATTGGAAATGAAATAGTTTTTAAAGAAAGTTTCTCAGAGCACCTTCGGCTTTGACGATTAGATTATCATTGCGACACTCGGGCTTCGCGCTCGATAATTAGTTTATAGTCAGTTCTCTTTGAGAAATAAAACGATTTAGAGAAAATTGAACAGCATATAAGAAGTAGGTATGTTTTTCAATATAATTTTAATAAAAAAACGCAATTTTTTTACTAAATAGAGACATTAAGCCGTAGGCTTTGATTCCGCTTGTTTAATTTTTGTTTAATTGAAAAATTTCATGAAGATAATTTGTAAATCTTGTTAAAATCTATAACAAATAACACTTTTGACTCACAGATCTCTTAAAAATAAAAATGGCATATTCTTGAAAATGATCTAACTTTTTGAATGTTGGTCTAATTGAAAAATTTCAGGAGAATAGTTTCGAAATATATATTCTATATCTAGTAGAAAATTGGACTGATATTTCTTCATCTATCAAAAAAAAGAAATTTTTTCTTCATTTTTTGAGAATTTTGAAAATGTTGAAAAGCATATAACTTCTTTAATTTTTATCGAAATTAAAAATGGCACTAGAATAATTTGCAAGACTTTTTGTCGTGTACCAGAAACTTTGACAAAAATTTCTAAAACTCATCAAAAAATTTGGTTTCAAATTTTGAAAAAGCTCTAACTTTTTGACTTTTGGCCTAATCGAAAAATTTAACTGGGATATTTTCGAAATATATTTTATATCTATAAATATTTTTAATGAAACTTCTTAATCTATCAGAAAAATAATTTTTTCTATTTTTTGATAGTTTTCAAAATTTTGAAAAGTATATTGCCAACGGCCATGCCACGCTGAAAAAACCAGTTCTCGTCAGATCACTGAAGTTAAGCAGCGTTGGGCGCGGTTAGTACTTGGATGGGTGACCATTCGAGAATAGTGTGTGCTGTTGGCATATTATGGGTGTGGTGAGCCCAAACTTGTAGTTATTTATAACTACAAGAAAACTATCCACCTAGAAACACTACCGGAATCGGGTAGTGTCACGCCTACCCTGAAAGGGAAATGGCTTAATGGTATACATATAACTTTTCTAATTTTTATCGAAATCAAAAATGTCATTAAGATAATTTGTAAGTCGGTTAATGAACTCAACCTTCATTTTAGGACCCTTAAAAAGTTTATCAAAGGCTGACTCGATTGGACAAATCTTTCAAAAGTTAGCGTGGCTACAACATTCAGGTAACCATACAGACAGACACCGAAAAAATTGTATGATTTTCGGACTCTGTGAGTGCCGGAACGTAAAGATCCGTTAAAAACCAGAGATCGAAAATTTGGATGATTACATTTCTCATGAAAAGCCTCGGTGGCTCAGACGATAGCGCGTCGGACTTCCATGCAGGAGGTCCGGGGTTCGATCCCTGAGCCGGGTACCAATGGAAATTTTTCTATGTACTTCTACCGGGGCTTCGGTGGTTCGGAACCCACCTTAAACTGTAGGTCCCCTCAGAAAAAGCTGGTATCGTACCAAGGTGGGGCTCCATGTCGAGGGGGCCTTGGAGGTCGAAGCCGATTCTGTGAAGACTCGAAAATGAGTCAGCGTTCTTCTTGCGTTTGGGGACTCCTATAGGAGGCACCGAGCTCGATGGTCGCTGGCCGATTTCGAGTAATGAAAACACACACATACACTTACATAACACACCAGGGCAGTGCTTCGAATCTGTGCATCTACCTGATGACCTCAGAGGGATCGCTCCGTACACCCTAGCCTGCTAGGGAGGCTGCCGAATGGCAGAGTGGGTGAGGACCACTTTGCCTGATCAACAAAGGAGGACGTCATTTACTGTGCGATAGGTATGCCTGGCACCTGAGAGGTATAATCTCAGAACGTTGATAACAACGAAAACCCACCGAGATCTAAAAACACTCGGCGAAGGATGGCCGGATTCGTAGTACTGCCTTGAGAATAAACACGGGTATGGCACAATAGGCTTTATAGCTTGAGCGCCAGGGGTGGGACCTCACGGGCTCCCCCGCCTACATTACAACTATCAACTATCAACTACACTCTCATGAATGAGAATGTAATAACGGCTTTAAAGTTACTGTTACTGAAAAAAATGCAACTAAAGTCGACGTCAAAAGTACGCGACCCTCACTTTGATCGCTCGCAACTCGTTCAAAAAAACCGCAGAAAATTCTGGCTGGGTAAGCGTGAAAGCTTAAGGTCTCCCGAATTGAAAGATACATATATTGTTATTCTGAAAATTTTTTTACGATAGCGCTGATGTAAAACGTGCCAAAAAACAAGGTTTTGGAGGCAATTTTTTTAAGCCTCGACTTTCGAGGCTTTCCAAAACAAGCTGGACGTCTTGAAAAATCTGAAAAAAATTCACAGACGCTCCTTACGGTGTCCAGAATGCAACGCAGTTTTCCAAATTTCGAAATTGTTTACTAATTACAGACCGTTTTCCACAAACATACCATCTTGGAAAGAAATAATGATAGGATGTTGGTTTATGGCTTAAGATGTGCAGTTTTGTAACACGATTGAAGTACAATTTGAAAAATGAAATTAGATCAATATTTCGCGAAAGAAACCTTTACGCATATTTCGGGATTGAATGAGAGTGGCCACCGTATAAAATGTGTTAGAAAAAAAGTATCCATTTCATAACAATAGGGACCTCAGAAGGTAGGGGTACCGACGTCCCTGTCCTTTTCCCTCCCAGCTATTGACCAGCAGGTGAGCCGTTATCCCCTTCCTTCTGAGGTCCCTATTGTTTTGAAATGGATACTTTTTTTCTAACACATTTTATACGGTGGCCACTCTCATTCAATCCCGAAATATTGATCTAATTTCATTTTTTCAAATTGTACTTCAATCGTGTTACAAAACTGCACATATTAAGCCATAAACCAACTTCCTATAATTCTTTCTTTCCAAGATGGTATGTTTGTGGAAAACGGTCTGTAATTAGTAAACAATTTCATATTTCGAAATTTGGAAAACTACGTTGCATTCTGGACACCGTCCAGCTCGTTTTGGGAAGCCTCGAAAGTCGAGGCTTAAAAAAAAGTGCCTCCAAAACCTTCCCTGCTGTTGAATTACCAAATAAGTCGAATGCCATTTAATACTTTTTCCGACCGGATATATCGAATACAATCAATGCATTCAAATGCTGTTTAATCACCATTCGGACAAAAACGGAATTATGTAGATTTAAAGGCATTAAAGTGTACAATTTTTTCAATGTCATATAATCGACTTCAATGCTCTCCCTTTTACAAGGATTTAAAATTCAACAATATTTTGGAGTCAACGCTTCAAGATTTTATAAATTTTATTTTACATTGAAAGTCTCAATATTCGCGAAATTTGAAGTTTGAAATCTGCAATACTGAATATATTGTAATAGAAGAACATTAAAACAAAAAACTTTTTTATGCTACTGTTATTATTATTTCAGAAAAATAAAAATCTAATAATTTCATATTCAAACTCTAATCGTGTGAAAGTGAATAATTTTGAATTGAATCAGTTTAAAATTAAAAGCCTGAATAGTGAAATAGTTAATCTGAAATCGTTCAGAATTGAAGAATGCTATATTAAAAATATATAAATAAGACAAGTTCAATCGCTCAATCTTATACAATTTTTAACTGAAAGTCTTAATAGGTAAATAATTTTTCGTGCTTCTTTTTGAATTTGTCGTATTTTGATTGCCTTAAACGTAAAAGGTTGACTTTAAAGTTTTATCTGTTTGAAGGCCTAAAAATAAAATTGGTTTAAATTTGATTTGTTCCACTTTGGTATTGCACAATTTGAAATTTTTTTGATTGCAAGATTGCAAAAATTAAAGCTTAAGTAAAATTGTCCCACATTTGATTCGTTAATTTCGAAATTCTTTTTTGAATACTTTATTAATTTAATAGTTTAGTTTCGAAATTTGAAGGCTTGAATTTGAAACTTTAATTAAATGACAGGTAAAAATGTTTGAAATCCGTGAATTTGGTGGGAATTTTTGCGTGGTCATCTTGAGTTCCGAAAAAATTTAAGTTTCATTTGGAGTTACCTGAATCAGGGTGGAAACGGGCTTTACCTCCTGCGTGTTACGAATAATGGCGTTGGTAATATCAGCAACTGCCAGACCAATGGCCGTATTTGTGTATCCCTTTAAACACCTCACTGTTGCTCCACTTGTTTGTATCATTAAGAACGATTAATACAAAAAGCATTGCAATTATTTATATTCTCTAGTTATAAAATATTTATTTGACTATTTATTAGAAAGTGTAAGAGAGAACTTACGCTTGTACGACACCTTTAAAAAGGTCGTGCCAATTTTCCTCATCAGTTTCTAATCCAATATTCGGCAAAATATCTCGAAATTGTACTCCCGCAATGTTAACTCCAGACCACACAGGCACTGATGAAAAATATTTCCAATAAATTAATATAAAGTACTTAAAAATAGTTTACATTGAATGAACTTAGTTACAGAGGTTTTTAAATAACGTTTTATGGTAATTTTATTATTTCTTCATTCGCGTGTTGCTGTTAGCATTACTCGTTGTACGTTACCTTGACTGTCGCCATGTTCACCAATGATATATCCGTGAACTGAACTGGGAGCAACACCTATCCTATCTGCAATCATATAACGAAACCTGGCGCTGTCTAGATGGGTTCCGCTTCCGATTATTTTGTTCACTGGCAGGCCACTGACCTTCCATGTAACCCATGATAAAACGTCCACTAAGGAGATACAATGTTTGATATTGTGGGGCCACAGTTTCGAGAGATTAAATTTATTTTTTGCAACACAGGCATGATTTCCGTGCTTTTTCGTGTGCTGTTTGGAGACCCAAAGTACGTTTTTGTTGGTGGGGTGGTATACTTTACCGCCCTAGGAGGACAAAGTGGAGTTTAGCGTCGTATACTCATTCGCGTTCGATATATACCCCGTATGCACTGCTGTTCGCCGCGTAAGTGACCTTTAAACTAACCTCAAACGTAAGACGTGCTTTCATCAAACAGGTGAAAAAAACTTGAAAATCATATTCGTGTTACATAAAATTTCGTGGGTACCGAGAAGGAAAGTTCGTGCTCGTCTACACCTCGTTATTACAAACTCGCGCTTGCCATAAAAAGACTCTGTAAAAAGGAGAGCATTGAAGTGGATTATATGGCATTGAACGGCATTGGTTCAATTCTATGCCTCCGATCACTGAAGGCATTGCATGGCATTCAACTGATACGGTCATTCAACTGCATTCAATGGCAATAAATCAATGGCATCACAAAGAAGCCACTTTAATGCCATACATTTTTTGTGAATTCAAAATGGCAAAAATGGAATTTGTTTAGATTTACAGGCATTAAAGTACACAATTTTTTCAATGCTATATAATCTACTTGAACGCTCTCCTTTTTACAGGGCTACTTTGTGTCCTTTTCAGGTTGGTAACATATGTCACTTTTATTTGCAAATTTCTGTTACCGACACTATTCTGCTCCGTTCCCCGAGAGAAGGCCTAAATAAGTTTGCGCATGAGGGAGGAGAAGCATTTTGGCGAAGGAAGGAGTTTCCTTTTCCTTTTTTCTGTACACATTTTTTTAAAATTTTTCTTTTCATTGGTCGAAATTTCGCCTTTATAGCTTTCTTGGTATCCATCGGTGAAGTTTGTGACAAGATGCTGGCAATACCAGCCGCAAACGTATGAACAAAAACAACTTCACGAAAACCATTAAGGGCATGTGACACAGTCAAATACCTACATTACCGACCTCACTTTTTTAATTTTCCGAAGTTTTTTTTTGAATCTAAGACCTTTTTTTGTAAATAAAATATCGGGCTGAAACTTTGGAAAATGTATGAGAAGACAATAAACTACGTTTACGTACTTTATTCGAGGAGGAACTTCGCAAAAAATTATTTTCGAAGAAATTAAAACTGGGCGGATTTTTTGAACCTAAATAATTTTTTTGTAAGTAAAATATCGGCTTCAAACTTTCAGAAATGCAAGAGCAGACAGTAAAGTACGTTTATGTACATCATTTGAGTATAAAAGATGCAAAAAGAAAAATTTCAACTAAATGTCAACTCCGGTATTCGCGATGGGTACGAAAATGCGAAGTCTGGCGGCCACTAATCAAAGCTCTATCAGCTGGCTCGTCTACATCTGAAATATGGGGTCCACGCTGTCAAATATTGATGATGCGGTGTTCTTACAATAATATTTTTTTAAAGTTGTGTCCAGCATAAAAGTTGAGTGAAATATGTTGTTTCAATGTTGAATTATGTAAGTATTGAAATCGTTATTGGCTTCGTTTAGTGGCCGCCAGACTTCGCATTTTCGTGCTCACAGCGAATACCGACCGAACTGGCAACCGTTGTTGACATTTAGTTGGAATTTTTCTTTTTGCATCTTTTATACTCAAATGATGTACATAAACGTACTTTACTGTCGGCTCTTGCATCTCTGAAAGTTTGAAGCCGATATTTTACTTATAGAAGAAGTGTTTAGGTTCAAAAAATTTCAAGGTACAAAGACAATGTGTACAAAAATGGTCGCAGTTTTAATTTCTTTGAAAATAATTTTTAGCGAAATTTCTACTCAAATAAAG
The DNA here is from genome assembly GCA_932195095.1 of Andricus curvator. NCBI lineage: Eukaryota > Metazoa > Arthropoda > Insecta > Hymenoptera > Cynipidae > Andricus > Andricus curvator. Next base: position 9,923 of record CAKNYM010051754.1, on the reverse strand, counting down.
TACATAAACGTAGTTTATGGTCTTCTGATACATATTACAAAGTTTCAGTCCGATATTATATTTACAAAAAAAGATGTTAGGTTCAAAAAAAAAATTTAATAAACTGAAAAAGTGAGGACGGTAATATAGGTATTTGACTGTGTCACATACCCTTAATAACAGGTTTTGTAACGGGATCCAAAATTCGTCGTGCGTTTGGGCCAATTCTCTAGAGTAACAGAGTATACATACAGCATTTAAAGGGTTATGTCTAGACGCTTTTAGATCATTGCTAAAGTTCTTTATTGTACGGAATGAACAATAGTTCAACAAACACTGTCTTCAAAGCAAGTAACATGATCGACACCCCCTTTCAAATTTGATCAATTTATCTGAATGATTGGTTATATTTGGCTTTGGAAATTTTTTGGAATTCCAAACAATATAGTCTTTCAGGGCTTTCAGATTTACCTAGAAGTTTCTCTAATGTCGATAACAAAAATTCGCTCCTAAAACTGTCCTAGCACATCTATCGTAAAACGGGACTAACTGGGACACGTTGGAGATACCGACTGATAATTTTACATTTCATAATTTGATTTATTTTTTTCTGGATAAAAAGCCGAAAGATTTTCGATTGCTCTCTGTAAAATAAATTTCAAACTTTATTTTCGAGGGTAAATTTTTATAAAAATGATATTTATATAAAGCTGTAATTTGATGTATTTTTGTTAAGTCGAGTAAAAAACAGATGTTAAACTTTAATTTCAAAATTTCTTAGATATTTATGTCGCCTATATCGGCTGAATAAAATTATTCAAAATGTTAAGCAAGCTAAGATACTTCGTTTTTGCTATATAATGATTTTTATAAAATGTTCGAATCAGTGGGGAAAAGCGGGATATGATGAGAAATTATAATACGCAAATTAGTACGTCCGGTTTGAATTTTGTTTAATTTACTCGAGAATAACGTTAAAGCCTTTTGATTCATAATATTTTTCTTCTTGGTATTACTGAAATGCTATTTTTCCTTTTTATTGAAAGTGGACGACTTAATCCCATACTCAGAGATAAAGACGGACACACTTTGGACTGCAAGAATTAGTTACTTATCGCTAAATTAAATGTTTTACCTTCAGGATACGGAAGAGTTAGTCATTATACATTCAAAAAATAATATCTAATTTTTATTCCTTCTTGTAGTATACTAAGAAAACCCTAAAAAAAAGTGTCCCGTTCAGCACCGTCTTACGGTACTCTTTCGAAATTAAACATTTTGGAATTTTATGCATTTGAAGGGTGGGAGCGCCAAATTAGTAAATCAAGCTGTAAGCTTTGATTCTAATGTATAAACAATAAATTTGCCCCACGATATTTCCAAATTCAAGTATGAGACAATGGCACTTGGCGCATATTGTGCATAAAGTAAAAAGAAGAAACTTAGATATGTTAAAACTATAACATTGAAGGATGAGTATGTTTATTCAATCTATCTTATCAGTCCTTTCTGTCTACTGATTCATTATCTTCAACAATTTGCAATCATTTTAATTCTCAATCACACATTTTGTTGTCCATACTGTTTGCGTCACAATTGTTTTTGTATTTTGTATTGTTTCTCTGTAATATAATGTATTGTTACGTACTTACGTAGAGGCTACTTCATTAATTCTGAACAATCGTTTGCTTTGAAGTTAAAAGTGTTATAACCTTATGAGGATATATGCATAGGGGCTTAGTATCATCTTTATCAAGGACCTTTCCTGGTTAAAACTACAGTTTATTATGTACGTTCATATAAAATATAGCACGTGAATTTAACCTGGGTTAGTGACTATGATGAAAACAGCATTTGGACTATATTGTGCAAGGGAAGGAATGATGTTCTTGAGGATTTCTGTATTTTTCTGGACTAAGCTTAATCGACTTTCAGCCTTCTTCGGACGTGCACCGGCCGCAATGATGACCACTTTTGAATTACTCGAGATGCAAAAATCTAGGAAGAAGAACCTAGACTCTTTTAACTATCGGTAAAGGTTTTTTTTATTGACCTATGAGAGGATAGATTACCAGTGTCATAATCAATACGCGGGTTATTCATAAACATCGATCCGTGACAGTATTCCATCCCTTCGCCTTCTAACTTCTTCGGAAAAGCATCTATAATTGCTATTTGACTGCTTATTCTCTGAAAAAATATAAAATTATTTTGCATATAATATTTTATGTACACACAAGAGAAAAAGACAATTTTTCATGAAGCGATTGCATTGTGAAACCAAAGATAATATAAGCCTAGATGCGGCACGGGGTGTCAGAGTGGGGGAACTATATATATAGGACATCACATTTTCTGCCATATCGAGGTGCTGCCCTCACCGTACTACGAAGTCGAGCGCTGGATTTCTCGTTTTTCGTAAAATATGACGGTAAAGCAGTAGAAAGATTTTTTAAGGTTAGAAAAGTTTGACATGTATCGCTACAGAAACACCGCACTTCCGAATATAATAATTATTAGTGCAGTGTCTCAGCACACCGAAAATACATATTTGGAATAAATAATGAAAAATTAATAATGACAGAAGCACTGATATGATCTTAATAAATAAACTGAATTTTGAGAGTAATACCCTCAAAAAGATAATTATGTTTATATTTTTTTTAAATATTATTATAATTTCTAATACGTTCATGTTTCTATAAATAATAGATAAGATTTTTTAAATTATAATTTTTTGTACTTTGAAGTTTAATTTTAATTACTAGACTGAACCGAAATTTCAGTGCATTCAAGAATGTATAGAATTTTTGAAAATCTGAAGCTTGAGACAGGTTTTTTGTACATAGTCTTTCCAAAAAATTACAAAAAGCGTTCTCGAAAATCGAATTTTTAATTTAAAAAGAAAAACTAAGAAGAAATTTCGAGATAAGTCAGGGCTGAAAAAAAGTTTTTTTTGATAAATATTTTTTTAAATTAAAATAATCAAATATTTATACGAGAGAAAAAACTTTTTTTAAGTTCAGAGTTTAAAAAAAATATTGTTTAAATTCAAAATGACAATAATTGAAAAAAAATATATTTCTGGATAAACAATTTTGGTTGAAAATGTACATAGTATTTTTTTTAATTACAAAAAATGTTCTCAAAAATCGAATTATTGATTTAAAAAAAACTTCGAGATAAATTAGTGCTGATTTGAATCCTGCAAAGTTTGTTTGGAAAATGTTATTAGGTTCGAAGAAATTTTAGGGAGAAATTAATTTTCTGTTTGAGGCGCACGTGTTTTTACATTAATTTGTTTATACGATTTTTATTTTAACTTCAAACAATAATTCAATACAAATTTAAATATTAAACAAAAATTTCTTTGGTAGAAAAATATTTTATTATCGTATTCTTAATAAATAAATAATATTTATTAAGAAACAATTTTTTTTTAATTATTAAAATTCTACAATTTTATAATTAAGGAATATTCTAGTTCGGATATTTTATAATTAGGCAATTTTATGTCGGGAATTTTTAAATTCGGTAATATTATAAACTCTTCAGCAATTTTATCGTTTTTCTAATTTTATTATACGGGAATTTTACAGTGTCAAGAATTTTATTTTTTGGGTTTTTAATGTCGTCCATAGAAGTACAGCACATTTTCAGAATTTGAAATTTTCTATTTCATAGAATTATTTTTTTCACTTGTGGTTTTATAATTTTTACAAGCATGCGTGGAATTTTCAAGTATGAAAATACACTAGAGAAAAAATTGACAATTACATACAAATTGGCATTACATACCAAATCCCGAATTTTGAAAATTCGCTGTAATTCTAATTTCGACTCCTGGATCTTGTCGATGTTCCTGCTGTATTTATTTTTTTTTTAATTTAGTATACAAGCATTTTCAAACCACAAGTTCTTATTTATCTTATCTCATTAAATACCAAAATTAAAAATTAAAAAATTCACTGTATATCCAATTTTGATTCCTGGGTATTGGCGATTTTTTTTCTAGTGCATTTTGGTCACTGGAAAACGAGGGTGAAGTAAATAGGAATTATCTCTTAGAAAATAACTGTTTAAAACCCGAAAAAAATGGATACTTTTTTTACCTCTGGGTATGTATAAAAGTTTTAACTTTAGAAAATTTAAAAACTCTGCAAACAAGAAATTTTTTTAAAATTTGTTTAGCGCGAATAACCAAACTGTATACAAATATATTATATATCTTTGCTGTATGTCTATCGATTCCGAAAAAAGTTCAGTTATTGGTACTGAAATTTCAGTACACACAACAACGGTTTAAATTTCCTCAATATTACGTCACTAATATATCGCTAAATTGTTCTGCAGATTTCAATTTTTATTTTTATTCTTCTCAATTTTTTATTTAATATAATTTCTATTTTAAGATAGTTCAATGTGTTATTTGAAAGACCCGACGTTTGTCCTTATAATATCTTGTAGATTTTTCTATTAAAGAATAAATCTTATTCAAGTTTCATTGTTTAAAAATAAGTAAGATCTAGAACTTTTATTTTCAATTAAATATGAGACTGATACTTTCAATGAAAATCGAGTGGTTTTATTTCTACAAGTCTATTTCTACTGAAAGTATTAGAGTCTTATTTAATGGAAAATAAAAATGTTAAGTCTTACTTAGTTTTAAGCAAGGAATTTTAAATAAGATTTATTCTTTAATAGAAAAATCCATAAGATATTATAAGAAGAAACGAAAAAAAAAATCTTGAACTATATTAAAATAGGAATTATATTAAATAGAAAATTTACAAGAATAAGAAATTTTAATTTAATTAGAATTTAATTAAAAAACTAAACATTAAATATTTGAGGGGAGTTAACCTTATAGGGTGCATCTCAGCAACTAAGGCTTCCATTATGATATTACTAAAAAAAATGTGTGTCGTTGACAAGAATGTTCTTAAACGGTTTTTATGTTATCATGACCCGAAAGTAAAATTGTGAAAGTCCTAGGACCCAATATTTGGCCAATTTTGAGAAAACATCCTTTCAAGTAGGGTACGTCTAGACTATAGTCATCCCCAAATTTCGGGACGACTAGCCAAACTCAAAACCTGCTTTTTAGACGTAAGGTTCGGGGCTGAATTCCCGCTGCGAGTAGTTTTTTCAAGTTTTTAAATATTTTTTTTAGAAAAAATATCAATATATTCAATTCCCTTCTAATAATTTTTTTAATTTATGCAAACATTTATATTTTAAATGCTTTTTTTCAATGAAAGAGTCACTTCGAAATATTGTCGTTTTTTCAAAAAAAAATCTTTTGCATCAATTAATTAATTCATTTATCAATAATTCATATTTTTATATTATTTTATTTTTTTTATTCCATTTATATTCTGATTTTGAATATGTTTGCGAAATTTAAACAAATTCATTAAATTAATAACATTTATAGAAAATAAATTTGTTTGCGAAACAAGTTCGAAAAAGCGAACTGTTTTTCATTAAAAAAAGAACATTTAAAATGTTTATTTTTGCATACTTTAATAAAAGTATATAAGAAAATGTAATATATAAACATTTTAATAAATAATAAGTCAAATATTTGGGCCTAGGTATTTCCATATTTTACTTCAGATCCATGATCTTTATTTACAAAAATTATGAATCCGCACAGAAAACACACTACCGGGCACTCCCTTGTAAGATATATATTTTTGTAAATAATTCTAGTAGATTATATGTCAGCAGTATAACTATGTTTAAAAATGTGTATTTTTGTTTTTTTAGTACTTTATAAGTGAGAAATTGAAGTATAATTAAATGTCTCATCAGTAACATGTCCCCAAATACAAATTCGGAAACTAAAATTAATCAAAAGAATTCCAAAGAATTAAAAAGAATTCAATAATTTTTTGCGAAACGGAAATTGCCCCAGAATTTTTTTCCACGATTATAACGGCCACCTGAATTTCTTAGCTTTCTTAAAATTATTGTATTCATTGGTATTTTCCTGTAAAAATACGAGTAGTTCTACTTTTTCGTACTTGTGCAAAATTTCCGACCAAGGATTGAAAAAACTTTTTATTTGATTTGTTTCTTGGTGATTCATTTTTTTCAAAGAGTCTTCTAATAAGTAAAGGTAAAAAAATTGATAGAACCAAAAATATGTACTTCATAGAGATGGACAACTTTTATTGAAATAATTTTCCAATGCCAGCAACAATCTTGAAGTAAATCAAGAAAAACATGTCTTTCCCGGTTTTTCGGGTTCACATTTTATACAGCTGGTTTTTATGTAAGAAGGTGAAGAGTAGGATCACAGGGTCCTTTATTTTCTCAAATTAGTAATTTATGCTAACGCCCGATAACTGATATAACCCCTCGTATTAGCCCTTATGTAAAACTTACTTTTAGACATATTAAATAGGATGATTTTTCACGAAAATAGGGTAATGATATGGAGGAATAAATTCTTTCAAATAAAATTAATGTGAATACCATATTGAATGCAATATGAAACACTTTTAATTCCTAAGATTTCAAGTCGAAATATATATTGAATTTTCAATAAACAAGATTAATTTTCTTATCAGAAAGACGCATTTTCAACAAAATACATGAATTTTCTACCAAGTAGTTGAATTTTCAACTTATAAAGGGTACATTTTTAACCAAAAATGGATAAGTGCAATTTTCAGAAGAAAAAAAATATAATTCTGAACCAAAACACCAAATTGTCAACAAAAAAAGTTAAATTTTAAACCGAAGAGGTGCTGAATCTTGAAAAAATATGAATTTTTAAGAAACAAGAATTTTCAACAAAATACATTAACTTTCAACACGAAAATATGCTTTTTAACCAAAGAATTAATTTTCTGCAAAAAAGTTAAATTTTCATAAAAATAGTTTAATTTTTAACCAAATAGTTAAATTTCAACCAAAATATGAATTTTTAACAAAAAAGTTAATTTTCAACCGAATACTTTAATTTTCTTTCAAATTGTTGAATCCTTAACCAAACCAGACTGATTTTGACTCAAACAGTCACATTTTTAATCAAAAAGGATGAATTTATAACCAAAAAGATTAATTTTCGACCATAAAGACGAATTTTCAAGGAAATGCCAAAAAGGTGAATTTTCAACTTATAAAAGGATACATTTCTATCAAAAAATGGATAAGTGCAATTTTCAGATAAAACAATAAATTTTGAACACAAAAAAAACGAATTGCCAAGAGAATAGTTACATTTTCAACCAAAGAGATAAAATTTCAACTAAAGTGGTAAATCTTTAAAAAAAATGTATTTTCAACAAGAGTTCAATCCAAAAGATGACTTTTTAACCCAGAAGATTAATTTTCTAAAAATGGAATAGTTAAATCAACCAAAGTCGTTCAATTTCCAACTAAAATGATGAATTTTCCAGCAAGAAGATTATTATTATTATAAAAGGTTATTGCTAAAAAAAAGACGAGGTTTCAACAAAATTGTTGAATTTTAAAGCCAAAAGGATGAATTATCTATAAAACGGTGGAATTTTCAACCCAAAAATATGATTTTTTTAACAAAAAAGTTAATTTTCTACCAAAAAGTTAAATTTTCGCATTATTCGATTATTTTTACTGGTACTCAGTTGACTAATAGTCAAATCTTAATAAGTTTATGAAATATTATATATGAATATTGTTTAATTTTAATTCATTTAATTCGTAATCAAGGACACAAATATAAAAATTTACGAATTATTGTTTACTTAATATAATAACCGTGAGGGAGATGGTAGTGATTCTATAAAATTTAACTCTACATCTAAAAACCCTAAATCGCTAATTCTACACGCGAGAACTCTACAGAATCATATTTATTAAACAAATTGATTATTTTCAATTTTAACTCAATATGGTTATTAATCCTACGCCGTAAAATTCTATACAAAATAATACTTTAAATTTTGTGCATTTAAATAAACTCTACACAATAAAAACAAATTCTACCCAAAATATTTTAATAAATAATTCTTTGAAAATTTCAATTATTTTGTGTACAAATTTACGCTGTGTAATTTTACCGTGTTGAGTTTACATTTAAAACATTTAATTTGTTTAATAAATATGCTTGTGTATAGAGTTTTCGCTAGTAGAATTAGCGGTATAGAATTTGCAAAAGTAGAGTTTCATTTAGTAAAATTTCTACTGACCCTTTTTCAAAAGAACAATTTTCTTCATTATTATAAAAATTGACTTCAGTCAAACAATAGAGTATTTCAAAAAATGTGAGTAATACAATCACAAGGTTATTAATTATTAGTTACTATTAACAATTTGTCACTTGCATTATTCATGAACAGTTAATTTTAATTGCAATATAACTAATCTTTTCCATAAAAAATGTAGCAGCTGAAAATAGAAAACTAGATATTCGAAAGTAGATAATGAAAATGAGGATAGTCATTCGCAATATCTAGATATTGGCGCGTATGATCTGATAAATTTTGTTCAATATATGAGATATTGCCGGACAACAGCTTTGGATATTAGATTTTTAAGATCTGAGATATTCAAATGCAATATCTGGATAGTGAAGTTGTAGAGGGCGCCTGTATCGACAAATGACGTAAGGGGCAATGGCGTCTTCTGAGTTAGCCGTTAGGCTTGGTTAGTTTGAATTTGACACTGGCGTCTTTAGTCGTCGTTAACGCGCTTTTCCAGTTTAAAAGAGTTAAGTGAGAAAACCTCCAATATTTTAACGAGTCTAACTAACTTTTCACCGACGATTATCTCGTGGCTGACTTTGTAACCGTTTTTAACACTAAATATGCAAACGATTGTACGATTATTGTCGACGAACTGGGCGATGATGAGCAGTACCCAGTTTTCGGAAAAATAAGGGAAATTTTAATTTCTTGCGAAAACAACTCTGTTTTATTTTGCTGTACTGCTTATAAAACTGTGGTATTCTATGAACATTTTTTTGCTTACCATGTTATTAAAACTTCAAAAACGATTTTTGTGAAACAGGCCTACCAGTTAAATTATCACCCAGTATTAATGTACGAACATCGGAACGGAAAAACGTACGTCATAACCGGAAGTGAGGCATAATATGTTATACCATAGTATTATAATTAGTATTATTTATGTATTAAAGTTAAAGTGTCGTATTTGAGAAGGCAGTAACAAAAAATTTGTAATAAAATTGTCTTTCATAGCAATATTACGATGTGTTCTATTTTTTATATACATTTTTTCCAGTTCAAGATCTGGAATTGATAAATATCTAGGATACTCAGGTCCAATATCTTAGATATTAACAGCTGGCATCTCCTTTTCAGATTAATATCCAGGAAATTCAAGTCCAACATCTTAGATATTAACAGCTGACATCTCCTTTTTGGACTAATATCTAGGATATTCAGGTCCAATATCTTAGATATTAACAGCTGATGTCACATTTTCAGATAAATATCTAGAATATTCAAGTTCAATATCTCAGATATTAGCAGCTGATATCTACTCTCCAATATCCAAAGATACTCCGTTCGAATATCCGAGATAGCTGTCACATAGTTCACTATCAAATATATTCAGCCGCATTATCCAGATAATACATGCGAATATCTAGTTTTCTCCGTGTGAAAATATTCATTACGAAATAATTACATTTTAATTAAACTCAAGCGTACATCTTATCTTCTACGCATTTCCTTAATGCGCAATGTATTCGAATGATTGAAAATAATAATTTACAAAATCTTTGATGTACAATTTTTATTTTATATTTTCAAGTATGTACCGACTGAGTATCGGCTATTCGATGGACTTGTTCGGCGGGAGAAGAGTGCGGGGGAATATGCGGGTTGAGAGGCATGGGGGGATCGGGCAATTTTCGCCGGGAGCGCCGTCTACAATTAGTTCCTCGAACTATACCCCGTGCCGCATCTAGGCTTATAATATCTTTG
>CAKNYM010051753.1:268271-287769 GCA_932195095.1 Andricus curvator | reverse complement strand
ATGTTGTAGGTCAATCGATTCGTCTCGAACCGAGGAATCTTTTTTATCCTTGCATCAACTTTCAATTATGTTAGTGAAAAAAGTTTTAATATAAAAAACATTTTTTTTCAAATATTATGCATTGACATAGCTTCCTATTTTTCAATAAAACGTATCAATATTAAAGCTCAATCGATTCGCCTTGAATCAACACAACTTTTCTATTCTCGCATCAACTTTAAATTATGAGAATAAGAAAATTTTACTATAAAAATCGATTTTACAAATATGAAAATTACCATAACTTCCCTACATTTCCATAAAATGTATTAATGTTGTAGGTCAATCGATTCGTCTCGAACCAAGGAATCTTTTATTTTCTTGCATCAACTATGAATTATGTTAGTGAAAAAACTTTTAATATAAAAAACCGTTTTTTCAAATATTGTGCATTAACATAGCTTCCTTACTCTTCAATAAAATGTATTAATATTATAGGTCAATTGATTCTTCTCGAATCAACAAATCTTTTCTGTTCTTGCATCAACTTTGAATTATGTTAATAAAAAAAGTTTGACTGTCAAAAACCGATTTTCAAAATATATAAATTACCATAATTTCCCTACTCTTTAATAAAATGTATTAATATTATAGGTAAATCGATTTGTCTCGAACCAAGGAGTCTTTTATATTCTTGCATCAACTTTGAATTATGCTAATGAAAAAAGTTTTACTATACATACGTACATACATACATACATACATACATACATTAGCAGTTCGAACTCGAAAGTTCATTGCCTCACTACCCGATTCGCGCAGTGTTTCTAGGTGGATATTTACTACCAATGTGGGCCCACCACACCCACGACGGGCCAACAGCACGCAGTATTCCTGAACGGTCACCCATCTAAGTACTAACCGCGCCCAACGATGCTTAACTTCAGTTATCTTACGAGAACTGGTGTTTTCAGCGTGGTATCGCCGTTGGCAAAGTTTTACTATAAGAACCGATTTTAAAAATATTATTGATTTCTAATGAAAATGCAACAAATATTTTTAGAAATTCTTTAGTCAGATTCAAGATATTAGTTGTGAAAATAAGCCCTTCAAATTTCATCAATTTATCTGGAACCGTTTTCAAGTTATCGTGTTCACAAAAAAGTGTGACATCCACACACATCCGGACAATTGCTTAGAACATTGCATTAGACATTTTTCAAATCAGGAAGGTTTAATTAAATGAATTTAAAAATGTTGGAAAATGTTACCATCACAAAGCTTCCTCTATGAGGAAGCAAAAGGATTTAACTTCAATTTTAAATACTTTAAATTTAGAGGTGTTCCAATATTTTAAATGCTTTAATTTTGTAGTTAAGAATTCAATATTCAAATTGAATATTTTTTCAGGTATGAAAGTTTAAAATTTTAAATTCGTATATCTTGGAAAAATGTTTGGTAACCGCGAAATGACAAAAAATTTGGTTTTGTTTTTGGTACACTGTAGTAAATATACATTTTAAACCAAAAAAAAAACTAGAATTTTAATAATCAGATTAGATTTTATTAAAGGAAATCGTTTCGATCTTCACGCGTATGACTTTTCTATTTTCTAAAATGAATTCGAATTCCTATATTCTCGTTGTGGAGCATTCAAACGTGATAATAACGAGACAGTCAGGAATTTTAACTCGGTACCTAAACATGTAGGCATGCTTGCCATCTGGTTCTCTGAATGTAGTCTCATTATTTTCCAGTTGACCATTTTTGCAATTCAAGCATGCGTTTAAAATTTTCAGTCTGGAAATTACTGTTACTTCTGTAGATTTCACTTCATTGGATGTTTGTCGCTTGAAATCGAATTGAACATCCGTTTCGTACCATTTTCTTTTTCTAGAGAAGTTTAAAAATTGCACAAATAGTTGTTTCTCTTTTCAATCGGAGGGAAGTGACTAATCAATTCTGCTGAGAGAAAAATGTAGCCAGTAATCGGACTGAGAAACTCATATTTTTATTAAATATCCTGTTTTTAATCAAACTTGCAATTTGTTAACAATGTTTTATTTTGTATACTAATTGCTAGTCAAAACGAATATAGACGTTTTTAATTGAAGTGTTTCGATCTTATCATTGAAATGTATACAAATTAGGGGCCGTACAAAATACGTAAATTCTTTTTTTTTTTGGGGGGGGGGGTCAACAATTTTTTTATGCTGCCTCACACCCCCATGGTGGGACATAGTCAAAACCAGGTAAGATTCTTGAGTAGATAAAATAATTAATTAATAAATCATAATTAATAATTAATAAATTTAAGAATGAAATATTATTTATCAATAATTAATTAGAATAAAGATTCTTCAGATTCTTACCTAAGATGATTTTAAGAACGCGAATCACTGAAAGTGATTCTTAATTTTTTATTTAATATAAATATAAATAATGTTTTTAAACAGCTGTTTGTCAGCTATTATTTTCTAAGCAAAATTTTGAGTTTTTTAACCTGATATATCAAAAGTATCGAAAACCATCTTCAATATTTATTTAAACTATTATTCTTTAGTCTATAAATATTCGAAATTCTTATTTATGGCAGGGTTCCCATTTTTTTCCTTTTTCGCGGTTTTCCACTTAAATGCGAACTGAATTTTGAAATTGAAACAAAAAGTTCATTTTTCGGTTAAAAAATCTGCTATTAAATTTCAGGTCAAAAATTAATCTTTTTAGACTAAAAATTGTATTATGTTGTTCAAAATTCAACTATTATGTTAAAAATTCAACAATTTTGTTAGAAAGTAATTCCTTTTAGTTGCAAATTTTTTTCTTATTGAAAAGTTTTTTTTTTTTTTGTTTGAAAATTCAAATATTTCATTGAAAATTCATCTTCTTTAGTTAAAAACGCAACTGTGTGGTTAAAAAATGAACTAAATCGGGTGAAAATGAACTTTTTTGTTGAAAAATCACATTTTTGGTTTGAAAATTTATCTTATTCAGTTGAAAATTCAACTGTCTGGTTGAAAATGCATGTATTTTGTTAGAAATTCGTATCAATTGTATAATAATAATTATCTTGATTCAAAATTTAACTATTCCTTCAAAAATGTATGCATTATGTTGAAAATTCATCTTTTTGTAAGAAATTAATTTTTCAAAATAAAAATTCAACTGTTTGGCTAACATTTAACCTGTTTTAGTTAAAGATTCAAGAATTTTGTTGGAAATTCGCCTTTTGGCTAAATTCAACTGATTTTAATTTCAAATGAAAAAAATTCTCGTTGACATATCAACTATATCATTTTTTTTTCGAAAATTAATCTTTTTAGGTTGAAAATTCAAGTATTTGGTCGAAAATTGAAGTAATTTTTTAAAAATTAATTTGTTTGTTAAAGATTCATAATTTTAGTGAAAAAGTCATCTCTTTGGTTAAAAATTTGAACTACTTTGATGAAAATGGTTTTTTTATTGTTGATAAAAATTAATTTTCTCAAGTAAACATTTATTTACTTGATTGAAAATTCAACTGTATAGTTGAAAAAATAATGTAATTGTTTCAAAAGTCGTTTAAAAAACAAAAAAGGCGCACATAGATATTTGGGATACGAATCCGAAGGTGCTTCTGGTTTTTTGATCTGTTGCTTAGTTTGTCTATGATTAATAACAAATGTTTCAAATTCATATTTGTGGCAAACTTCAGGGTCGTTACTGAAAAAGAGATTTCAAGAAAAAATTTAAGAGTTGATATTCCAACCAAGAAAAGTTTTTCACTTTTAATAAAAAACCGTTGAATTGAACAAAAAAGGTTAAATTTTTACCAGAAGACAATAAATTTTATTCCTAATGTAGAATTTTCACGACAAAACCACGATATTCGTGCAAAACTGTTAAATTTTTAGTCCAATAATTTTATTTTTAACCAAAAAGATGAATTTTCAAACAAGAAGATTAATTTTCTACTAAAAAATGACGTTTCCTCAGCAAAATAAATTTTCAACCAAGGAGATTAATTTTCTACCAAACAAGACGAATTTTCAACAAAGTACATTATTTTTCAACAAAATAGTTGAATTTTGAAACTGAAAAAGATCTATCATTTATCAATAATGGAATAATTGAATATTCTTAAAAAAAATTATTTTGAATAAAAAAATGAATTGTTGACAAAACAGTTGAATTCTCTGCCAAGTAGTTGAATTTCCTACCAAATTCTTGAATTTTTAGGATTAGTTTTCTACCAATAAATACGAATTTGTAACAAAATAGTTGAATTTTCAACTAAAAAAGATAATGTTTTTTAACAAAATAATACCATTTTCATTAAAATAGATGATTTTTTAACCTGAAATTTAATAGTAGATTTTTAACCGAAAAACCGAGCTTTCCAATTGAACTTTAAATTCAGTTCATATTTAATAATAGTTGAAATAAATATTCAAGTTTCTCCCCTGGCTTCATTCCTTTCCTTTACTATATTAGTTTAGAAAAATTGAAATTCTGCTTAGAAAATAAGAGCTGACAATCAGCTGTCTAAAAAGATTATTTATATTTATTTTAAATAAGAAATTAAAATTTCTTTTTAGTGATTCGCATACTTAAAAATATCTTATGCAAACAAATTTTTTGACCACGTTTTGACATAAGATTGTATTAATTTTTGAAGTTTCTGCATCTGGTAAAAGAGTAATAACAGTACAAGATCCAATGTAACGTTTTTCTTAAGCTGCGTATATATATTTTTTTTTATCATGAGAAAAATGCTTCTTATTGCACTTTCGCCGACCTTGAAAATCATATTTCGATTTTATTGCTGAAATCTGCCAATATAGGTGGTCCCCTGGTACTTCCGGTATGACCTACTTATTATGGTGAGGACGTTGGGTCAAATCATTGGAATGCAAGGAAATAATTTAGATTTTTGAGTGCGTTGATCCTCTGCCATCTGCAAAATTAAAAACCTGTTTCACTTTATCGAGTATATATTTAGCTTCTCTTTCAAAAAGGCCAAAACGATTCACAAGGACTATGTTTGTCCTGTTTCACTTAGTTAATTAAAGCTAATTGCTGTTCACGTCTGTGCATCTTATGAGGATTAGAATGCGTATAAAAAATTGTAATATTAAAAATTCCAGTTCAACAGGAAACATAGTTTCCATAGTTTACTTTGTTTTAATAAAGCCATTTAAATGCATTTTTTCAACAGCTTTTGGCATACAAACTTTCTCAGTTAATGAAGTGATTTTGTATAAATTTGTTTACCAATTGAGTCAATGAAAATAAAATATACTACGTGTATTATTGAATGTCCGTTAAGAAATTTACGTTCATAAATGACAGTAAAATTTGACTAATTCCTTTGATAATAAAATTAATTATCAATAATTAAATTAGTAAATTAATTAGTCAAATTTAAATGTGAACTATATAAGTCACAGTCACATTTGACACCGTCATTTTATAGCCAAATGAATGATAATGATATTTAAATGATTAAATTAAGGTTTGGCGCTAGTTGTATTAGTCAAATATAATTTAATCAAATTTAGAGAAAGAACATAATATATAATATCATCAAAATATGATGAAATATTCAAATGTTTAAATACAATAATAATGTGATCGAAAAAGAAGTTTTCTTACCGGATAGCAACAACAAACAAACTTTTTTCAATGTAAATCGTAAAAATTATTACCTTCGGGGATAAGAGGTAGAGTCCATAAATTTTAACAGTTGCATTTTTGTTTGAAATATTTTTTTAATTTTTGAAACAATTTATATTTGCATAATTTTTTTTCCAAAACTTCGTGAGAAGTTAGTATTTAATGGAAGTACTGACACAATTAATACATATTGAGAGTACTATGTTATTGTTTAGGACATTTTGTAATTACTTAATCAATTTTCATTGATTGAAACAACTTCTTTCCTCCGTAAATCGTAAAAATACCTTATTATTCATTATTTTTTATTTCGGAACTCATATAATAATTATTGTTTAAAATATGCATTTGTTGTCAGATTGATTTCGGAAGATGACTTTTTGAAACGAATTTTAGAAAACGCGCATCAACTTACAATTGTAGGTATCAATCTATACAAGTGTATATCCACAAATTACTAAAAACATTGTTCCAACAAATTGTTATTACAAGCAATAATAAAGTGCGGTGAAGTAAATAAAAAAAGTACGGAATTTATTTCTTAGGAAACCTTAAAAAATAGCAGAATCGTTGCTCTCCAGCATCAAAACAAATTTTTAATGCATTTTTGAACATCCCTAATATAACATGCTGATTAATTTTTTCATAATTCAATATGCATAATTATCTACAATTTTTGAATTTTATTATTGATGCAAAATAGAAATGCGCTCGCTGAATGCTAAGCTTTGATGTGTATACCTATGTTTGCAGTATTGATCAGTTTGTAGCATAGGATTATTGATTATTAAGTTTCTAGAATAAAAGTAACCTTCAGAAAAATACTGGACGATTTACATTTATGTTCTTTATTCCGTCAGAGCAATTGCTACAACTAGGTAAGAAAATATCGATTTGTAATAAAAAATTTTTTTCTTCTGGGAGGTTATGTGCAAAACAAATCTATCATTTACCATTTCTTACACGTGGCTCAAAAAACTTTTTAGAAACTAGAAAAAATAAAAATTGGAAACCGATAATTTCAAGCAAAAGTAGACATTTATGTTATTATTGACAAAAATTAATTTTTTGGGTGATTCAATCCAATTCAATTAGATTATTACAATTTCACAAATAGGAAAAAGAAATAATCGAAAAATATTTCATATATATTTCTAAAATTGCTAAATTTAGTGCAAACTTATTACAAAAAATTTCTTAATAAAAAGATTTCTTTCAAGAAATTGAGTTAAAATTATTCAGACTCAATTAAAAGAAATCAGAAAATATTCATGAACAAAACCCTACAAATTGGAACGAATCTTTAATTATTTCATAGAATGTAGATTTCACGTGTTTTTTGATGAATGAAATAGACGCCCCTAAAAATCAGGACGACTAACCAAAATGATAATTTTAAATTTTCGGAAAAGAAAAATTTAGAGAGTACCCTCTCCAGAAATCTTCCTAAGCAAAAAATAATTTCAAGTTGGGGGAAGTAAAGTTTAAAAAGTATTCAAACTGCAGAAATTTGCTTCAAGTTTAGAATATAATTTATGTCAAAAAGTTTACCATTTGGAGAACATTTTTGTTAAAGCTTTTCAATTCTTCGAGTCGACGTTTATTTAATGAATTGCAAAGTTATATTATTAGGAAAGACATGAACCTCAAAATGAAAATTTTCGTGTTCAGTTTGAAACCATTTCTAATTTCTATTCAAATATATGAAGTTTTGGAATTCGAATGCGTTTTTCATTCAACTGTTATTATACAATAAATACATGTAATAAGGAATAAATTTTGGGAACTTTTAAAAATTCTTTGCATTTTTCAGACATCATAGACCAAAAACTTTTGAATTCATTTTTAGATCAGTTATTACCGTAAAACTGGTATAAGAACTGCGAAAAAGGGGGAAATCGGGAAACATGCAATATTGAATTTTGCGAGTTTTATTATATTTTCTGGTTGAAAGCGGGTGGAGACACCCATAGGGTAAAGTGGGGCACACGAAATAGTAGTAGGGCAGGGAGCGCTCTGGACCACTTTTTTCCGTATTATTAGCAAACTTGCGGCTAAAGCGTAGAAGGCTGTGGCATTGGTTTCGCTCCTTGTGGTGGCTCACTAATCAGAGTGTTCAATTATCCGATTCTCAATATTCAAAATCAATATTTGAATCCGGGAATTGAACTAATTTCCCCTAAAAATATGGAATACGATGAGATATCTGACATCACAATATCAAGCTATTAATATCTGCTATTCCCAGAATTGCAGTTTTTGGCCCCAAAATATTGAAATTTATATAATTAATGCTTATCGCAATGGTGTTATAATACATTGAAAATTGTCAAGATATGCCGACATCATACGTCAGAGATGAAATTGAATCTTGATGTTGATATCAATAAAGAACCGATAGGCATACGACCAGTAAGCTTTGTTTTTATAAAAAAAAATTGATTTTTTAGACATTCCACAAATATGCGTCACCCGACGGGCATAATGTATTTGATATTTTTAATAATAAATTCCTTAGCGGTTCTCTTCTATATCTGCCGACAGGAAGTAGACATAATTTTCATTTTAAGAATTTGACGAAAAACGTAAGTCTAACGTTTATCAGTCTTCAAATTCATCAACAAATTAATTATTTATACATTCTAGAAGTATGTTTCACTGGCCTGGCGTCATCTCTTTGATATTTTCAAATATTAAATTCCTTTTGATCTTAGTTGACAGCATGCGTCGGAAGTGTCATATTGCATATAATATTATACAATTCCTGGAAAACAAAATTCCACTCTGACGACGTCATCGTTGTTCTATGAATCCTAATGACGCCCTCTTCCAAAAATTTGTTCTCATACTTACACGCCCAACTCCCTGTTAGAATCCCTAAACTCGTTCTCCCCACCTCTCTCCTATCAATACAATTAGGCTATTCCTTACCAACCTCAATATCCACTTCACATAACTCTTGTGTGTCCTACTCACCTCCTCACTTTCCTTCCACCCCCACACCTCTACTCCATAAAATAGCACACTCATCACTAGCGTGTCAAACAATTTCATTCTCCTCCCAAAATCATCTGAAAAGAACTTCTTTCCCAACCCTGATACCTGCCTCATCACCACATTTGCCCAGGTACACAAACTCTTTTACCTTCTGCACCGCCTTTCCTTTCGACTTCTATTTCCCTTACTCATTCCTTCCACCACCTTTCCTGAACGACATAACCTTGGACTTTTCCGGATTTAGCTGTAACCTATTCTTGTCCAGGTATCGTCTCAACCTCTTCATCATCTCGTTTAAGGCCTCCTTGCTTCTTGCCAGCAACACAATGTCATCTGAATACGCGAGTGATCAAATCCGAACCCCTCCTACCCTAACTTCTCCTACCACTCCGGCCTCTAGCTTACTTTTCATATCCGCGATTAAAATCACAAAAAGGGTTGGGCTAAACGGACACCCTTGCCCTAAACCCCTAACCATCCAAAAACCCTCCGAACTTTCCTCCCCTCCTCTTACCTTATCTTTCGTCTCTTCATATATCTCCCTTACCCTCTCGAGCAGGCCTCTCTCCACTCCGTTTTCCTCCATCGCTTCCCACAACCTCCCCCTATCCACCGAAGGAAACACGCCTCTGTGGTCCACAAAAAACGCGTACAATTTTGCCCCCTTCTTTGCTAACTCTCTATCCACTACGTGCTGCAGAACGTAGATATTTTCGATAGTGCTCCTACCTGCCCTAAATCTTGCCTGCGTTTCCGGCAATATTCCTTTCCCCTCGAAATCTGTCCGCAGCCTCTCCGCCAACACCATCGCGTATACTTTGTACGCCGTATTCATAAGCGTAATCCCTCTATAATTGTCCTGCCTATACCTATCTCCTTTCTTATACAGTGGCACTATTAACCCTTCTCCCCACCCTCCTGGAAATCCCACGCCCCTCCATACTTTTTTCACTACCTCCTTCAGTCTCTTTCTAACCTATTGTCTACTGAACAGCCACGCTGCGTTCTCTACTTTGTCCAGCCCTGCTGCCTTTGACCTTTTTTACTTCCTTATCTGTTTATCTATCTCCTTGTCATTCAACTCTCCTTCCCCCTACTCCCTCGGTCTTCTACTCCCAACATCTCTCTTCCGTGAATCTGAGCCCTAAAACGTTTCTTTAAAAAAACTCCTTCCACTCCTCACACCCTATGTATCTTCTCGCTTATCCCCACTCAACACTTCCTAAACCTATTTATTATCTTTCACGCGCCCCCCCTCTGTCTTAACACTTTCCAACTTCTCCTCAAGATCTTTCCCCTATTCCTATTCTTTCTTCATACACATCAATCCAAACCCTTTTCTCATTTCTACGTACTCCTCCCTTTTCGCAGTCCCCTATTTCCACTTCTTGTACTTCCTCTTCACCTTCCTTTTCATCTTTTTACATCTCCTATCCCACCACGGGTTCACCATTCCTTTCTTCTTCTTTCTAAATACCTTCTTTTGCACACACCCTCTCACTTTCTCTTTCAAATCCTCCCATATCTCTTCCACCGACTCCCCTTCAAAGCATACCTTCCCTAACTGTTCCTGATACTTCTATATTGCCTCTCTCGTCCAGCTTAACCTCTCGCCCATCGACACTTCTTCCCCAACTTGCCTTCCACCGCTCTTTACCCTTATCCATAACCCTCATGGCTGATGGTCTAATTCTACCCTTACTTCTACTGCGAATCTCCCCGTTTCCTCCCACCCTCGCTTATTCATGACTAAATAGTCTATCACCAATATCCCTACCTTACTCACATGTGTGTATTCTCTTTCTTCGTCCCCTGTTATCATACCATTCGCCACCGCCCATTCTTTATCTTCCATTCAGTCCTTTAGTATCTCCCCATCCTTATTTATTATCTTATCCTTCGATTTACTTTCGAAACTCTCCCTTTTCCTGTAAAGGACCCCTTCTTTCCCCATCCTCGCAATGAAGTCCTCCCCCAGTACCACCATTCCCTCCGCTCTTTCGCTTAGCAAGTGTTCCACCCTTTCTTCAATTCTTTTTATCCCATCCTCATTGTACACTGTCACAAACTTACACGTTACCCCTGCTATCTTTACTGCCCTCATTTGCACGCCCTCCCCCTCTTCCTCTCCATGAACTTCTTCCTCTAATCTATGCCTAACCCCTGTTATAATTCCCCCACTATCCCTTCCTTTCTTCTTCACTCTGACCACCTCCACAACATCAAATTCCTGAATATGTCTCCAGAACTCCTTATTTTTTTCCTTTACCCCTGCGACGTTCCAGTACAGCACCTTCACTCCTACTTCACCCTGCTTTACCCCCACCGCCCTACTCCATACGAAACAAATTCCCCTGCACTTTCTTAAACTCCTCTTTCTCCTCGTCCCACACCAACATTTTCTCGTCTACTTTTATTGTCTGATACCCTACCTTTGTCGCTTTCCTTTCACTCCTCTCACTCCTAGCCCTGTCGTTCAGCATTCTTTACACCTCCCTTTCCTTCCTCGTCAAATCGTGATCCATGAAAACCCCCTTATCCTTTATCCTATTTTTATTTCTTATTACCCCCAACTTCTTTTTTCAACGCTCCAATTCCACAACCGCCACTTTCATGTCCTTTCTCCCCTTCAGCCTAACCTTCTCTACCTCGCCTTTAATCCACGCTATGCTCTGTAGCAGCACTTCCACACCCTCCCTTTTCCCCCCGCTCTTCATATTCAACCCTCTTATCACAATATTATTTCTCCTATCAGCCTTTTACTTTCTCTCCTACTTCCATTTTCGCCCTTCCCTCCACCTTTTCAAGCCTCTTTTCCGTCCTTTTCTTCCTCATCCTAATGTCCTCTTCCAGCTGCTTCATTTTCACTTATTTTTCTTTCCACACAGGCCCTACCTCCCTCTCTAATCCTTCTACTCTCTCCCTCAGCTCTTTCACCTCTTTTTCCCGTTTCTCATCTCTAATTCTCAATTCCTTCCTCATATCTTCCATCTGCTCCTTAGTCCACCTTACGTCTTCCCTCAGTCCCCTGATCTCACCTAGCAGCATCCCTAATGCCTCTTTCTCCGACTGCCCTATCATTTTTTGGGGAGGTGACTGTTTAGTAACAAGGCCAAAGTGACACAAACTCCGAAACTGTTATTATATGGGACTTGGAATGTAATTCAAATTTTTGAAATACTCATGTGCGTATGTATTAGGTATATTTATTGATGGGAAATATAATTTTCAATCAATACAAGCTTTTTGAAATTGACATATATAACCTCTTAATATTAATGAATGGGCATGACTAGGTTTTGATGATTCGCACAATAGTTGGATAGATATGTCTAGTAGATAAAATGCTGTATTATTATTAGGTTTTCTATAAATAAGGATTTCTAATCAATTAACCTGCTCTCATTTGGTATGCTGAAACCTTATATAATAATGA
The DNA here is from genome assembly GCA_932195095.1 of Andricus curvator. NCBI lineage: Eukaryota > Metazoa > Arthropoda > Insecta > Hymenoptera > Cynipidae > Andricus > Andricus curvator. The sequence goes on along the minus strand of CAKNYM010051753.1, from coordinate 275,702 downwards.
AGAAAACCTAATGTTTCTTAAAAATTATGTATATTATACACATTTTTTATCACTACATATACGTAACAAATGAAACACGTCAATGTATGAAGCAACCATTTACATTTTCAAGTTATGGTAATTTCTCCATAAAATCCCAACAAGCACACTGCAATTTAAACGGAATTATATCGAAACAACGAAATGTCAAAATGTACAAGATTAGAAAATATGAGATTTCTCGAAGCTTTATTTTAAAAATTTTTAAATTTTTTCACATTTTTATGTACATATCGACACCTCCATTCAATATGAGTCTATGTGCTAACAGCGCTCTGTATGAGACTATTCCCTATGCTTATACACAGCGCATAGTCTCATACACGGCGCTGTCAGCACATAGACTCATATTGAATGGAGGCGTCGATATATGATCCTAAACTTTTCACATCCACTGATTTTACATTACACCAAATACCTTCAGCTATACTTTTGATTATGGTCTCTTTAACAGGTTGAAATAGTACAGCACTCAACTGAAGAAGATGTCGATTCACACATGAGCTTACTTCTTTCAGAACAACAAACATTGTTTCTTTGAATATAAATCGATATTTTAGTTTTCCTGATGCATATAAAAAAACCGCTAAGAAATTTGATATTGAAAATATCGAAGAAATGATGACGGACAGGTGAAGCATAGTTCTTAATTGTCTAAACAATCAATTTGTTCATAAAAGCAAAGCCTGTCAATCGTATGCCTAACGTTTCTTCATTGATATCAGCATGAAGATTTAATTTTATCTCTGCCGCATGATGTCGGCGTGGCCCACATCATAGGAAGCCATGAGTTATTGAGATAGTGGCAGATCTTGAGAATTTTCCACGTAAGATAACATCATTACGATTAGCATTTAATATATAAATTATATTATTTTTGGGCCAAAAACTTTAATTTCGCGGATAGCAAGTATTAATAGCTTGTTACAGTGACGTCAGGTATCTTATTTTATTCCATATTTTTAGGGGAAATAGTTCACTTGCCGGATACAAGTATTCATTTTCATTTCGGATATTAAGATTCGGATCCTTTAATATTCTGGCACGTAAGTCACCACAAGAAGCAAAACCAATTATACATCCTTCTGCGCTCAACCCGCAAGTTTGCTAATCGTACGGAAAAAGAAGTCTAGAACTGTTCATACCCTACTACTGGATATATTTGCATTTCATGATATACTATTTCTTCTATTAAATAAAAATCGGGTGTCTTGCTTTACCCCACATGGTCCGCTTAGTCCAGTGTTACGGTAATAGTAATCTCTTAAAGAATTACCCAATTTGCTGATATATTATCAGTTAAGTTTTACAAACGCATCAAATTTATATGCTCACATTTCAAAGTGTCAAATGACAAGGTGTCACCTCAGAGAGACCGAATAAAAAGTACTAACTCGCGGAGACAAAATGAAAAGGTGCTAACGCGCGTGGCGAAATCTCGATGCTTTAAACTCTCATATAAATTGTATTGTGAATTGAATACGTCAATTTATTTCTGATGAAGAACTACTCATAAGCTATTAGATCTTAGAACTAAAAAATCTACCAAAAAAGGATGGCCTAGGCTGAAGTCTGTATGTTTTCACAATATCAAAAGTATTCAACTTTAAATTAGTAGGTGGGCAATACTTCAATTTTGTCTTCACAGTCTTCAATATTTAGGAGCTCAAATCTTCAAATAGGATTTCTTACTTGGCCTACAGTTTTTGCAGCTCAAAGGTGATCATATTATTTTGTATTCAATCGCATATTCTTGAAAAGATTCCTCTTCAAGCAGAGGGATGCAAAAATTTCACAAAGAAATGCAAGAAAGGAGCATGAGTATCCCACGACGAGAAGAACAATCACATGTCTGCCAACCTGCAGTGATTCAGATTTTTCTTTTTCGTCAGAATCTTGCGTATAATGTACTACTGATGTGTTAAAATAGTTTGGATACATTTTTTCTCGTACCCCTGAAGAAAATATTCGCAATAAAATTTCATTGATTCGAGTTAAAAACGGGGAGGCTGCTTCGAGGGGAAATCCACTGGCAACAGTTCTTACAGATTCCTTTACAATGGCTAATAAAGGTTGTCCAGATTCATCTCTTTTACTTTCAACCATGGCCTGTGCTACATAATCTACTACTATGCAAGCAATACTCTTGTTCTGAATTAGTTCCTTAATACATTCACTGTCCGTTATATTTACTACATTAGCTTTATCCAGTAATCGACGAGAAAGTCCTTCCGAAGAATTGTATAAGTAAAAGAACGGAACTGAATCTATTTTTAGTTGAAACCTGGATTGAGTTACATCTTCTATGGTTTGAAGAGATTGCTTTGGTTCATTCTGCAGGATCATTTCGGTAAACGCTGTGAATATGAACGGTGAATTCATAAAACAAGCCAGTAGCATGGATCCCAACACGATTCTTTCAACAAATCTTTGTGGTTCAAGTGGTGCTGCTAATCCGAAAATTATTTGGACAAAGTGTGGGAAGCGCCAATTATGTTGATGGAAATTCAATAGACGTGCTAGAATCCAGAATAATAGTATGAAACTAAGGACGATGAGGACATTCAGAAATCTCCATTCGAAAGAGGCGTTAGTTGATTTTTCAACAATATAGGGTACTACAATTTTAACTGAAGTCATTGAAGTACATTCACTCCATTCGAACAAATGCTCATTGCACGTTGCAACTCGTGAAGATCTTAACGCGAAAAAGTTTACTTCATTGTTCATCAGGCGGTACATAGCACCAGTGCTTTCATTCCTATTACACCCGGATACTCCCCAAAATGTATCATTAGATGGAATCCATAGTATCTTGAAGTTCATAGCTTTAGATAAAATGTTTGTTATTGCTAATTCTGGACCAAATATCTCTTTTACGTGTCCTGTGATGTTTCTACTTACGTAAGCAAGTGGAGGACGATTAAAGAGGTCTACTTTGATCGGATATCCATACAAGTTTTCAGATTTTTCTGGAAAGAGATTTGACTCTTGTTGGTAGGTTTCTTTGACCCTGCTACCCGTGAATGGGTTGAAGTTATACATTTTTACAATCCTTTCACTATGTTTGTTTCGGGTAATTTCCAAGGCAGTTGCGTCTAAGAACCGCCTAGACCACAACTGTCGCAGTAAGTTTTCATACGTTGATTTCTTGTACCTTTTCAGAAAAATTATCAAACATTTTGGACGGCTGCGTGCTTCCGATAATTTAGTTAAGAAGCTGATGTGCTCTCTGAACTCTATTCCCAACTGTTCGCTACCTGAAGTACAAATTATCACAATCAATGTTGTTGCTCGAGGATCACGTAACGATGGCATCAGACTTAATTCGTCGGCATTCTCATCTGTGGCCTCCTTGGATGTGATTTTCCATATGGGAATCACATTAGCTACACGTTTGACGATGTGTTCCACTTCATAATATGTTTGGTTTTGATTCTGATCATAAATTAGTAACACTTGGTATATTTTACATGATTTAATGTGATTCACCAAATAGGATAGCCACCTTTCATCCGTTGTCCTACTATTGTAAGATGCAGCCAAAACAGAGTATATGATGAATAAGTTTAATTTGATTACGTGAAACTTCATTGCAAATTCTTATTATGTTATAGTTTGAAACATCAATTTGGTTTAGTTGCGAAATTTTTGAAAATGAAGGTCCACACAGATTTTTTTTCTTAATAGGATGCAGGTATTTAATCTTGATTCCGGATTATCAGAATACTGTAGAACTACTTCCAAAACTGAACATTTTACAAAGGAATACCCGACAAAATTGATCTTACTCCCTTTAGTCTTTCAGAAATATATATTCCACTATCCTTCAAAAAAGTACTAATTTCCTAGAAATATCCACAAGGAAATTTATAGCTTCTGTACCATTTTCCTTACTCAGTAATTTCCTCACATTCTCGAATTCATTCTTTCACATCTACTGTATATTTATTTGTCATGAAAGTCATTTATAAAAATGCGGACGTTTTTTTCCAATGTAAAACATTTTCTAGGATTTGCATTTGAAAAAAAAAAAACTGGACCTTGAAGGTTTTTCATAAGCATACATATTTCAACCTACGCAACTGCTACATTACAATAAATCAATAGTAATCTTAAACTTATATTTTTCATCAATCCCAATGGAAGGCAACTTTTCATGTGAGTATTAAAATCGCCTAATTCCTGCTGTCATAAAAATTAGTTTTCGTAATTAATAAAAATGTGGTATTTTCCTTATAATTATCAATCTAGGTGAAAATGTAACTCCTACGATAGGAGAAAACAAAAAGCATAAGATAGTGATGCTTTTTGCGCTATTTAAGTAACAATGACAACAGCAGTATTGATTTTACGGTGTTATAAAGCTGACGTTTAGAAAAATACTCAACCTTGAACCTTTCTTACATTCTATTCTATAAGACTTGGCTTATTGCTTTTTGAGAATGAATTTTCCACGTTGAAGCATTTTTGGAAATCCCTTGAAAGGTGTGTCCTGTTCCATCTAGATTAAAAAATAGAATTGCTTCGTGTTCGGCTTCAATCTTTGTCAGCTGATTTAACGATCTTCAATTTTTTGCACTAAGCTTAGCCGGAACTTTTAATGTTCCCAACCAGAAAATTATTTACGACAGCTTTATGAACATTATGATATTTGTAAGTTTAACGTTCCCTTTATTGGTAAGAATTTTATGTTAAAAGTAAGGAACATTTGTAAGCAGAGTTTGTTATTATTATATTCGATTAGTGTGGCAGAAGAGCTGGAAATAAAATCTTTATAGGCGAGTTAAAGAATATTGTAATTGATAAAATGATGAAAAAAATATTCTTGGACTACTTTGAAAAATTCTTGGCATTTTTCAAACTTTCAAGGCCGAAAACTTGTAAATTCATTGTTAGACGATATAGTGATAATTTGAATTCTTTTTTGCTATGCTAAAGACAGAGTATGCTGAAAATCATTTTAGAATTATTCTCAGTTTATTCGTAATGGAAGTCATGTTTTAAAATTGGGACGTCTTTTTTTTTAATACAACACATTTACTAACAATCCATTGTATTATCAAGCTTTTCTTTGCTGAAATTTTGCATTGTTCGGTTGAAAGTAGAAGCCGTAATTATTGAACTAATAATTTTTTAGGGCTGAACTTTGGAAAATTACTGGAATATGAAGCTTTAGCACTTATTTTCTCATCGACAATATTGATTTCTCGTAGAAAATATATTCCATCTCCAAGGAAATGAATTTGATAGACTGAATTTTGTATACTATTTATTGAAACTTGTTTCATATTTTAATAGTGTAATTCCATTTTTTATTTTGATGGCATAATTGGGAACAATTCATTATTGGGCAGGTCAATATAGATATGTTTACTATTACATTATAAATAATAAAATCAAAAGATTCCTCTATTCAAACAAAATACAAACTCCGGTAGGTCAGATGTTAGTACGCTGATATATTTTCTGTCGTGTCCAACATTTTAGCGAGATCTCTTTTTTAGTTGTAAAATAAGTCCTTTAAAACATACATGGCAAAGACATTGATTCTTGATGTAATAGATTACTATTTGTCAATAAAAATAGATTTTTTTTATTTCACGGATGCAATATGCCGTCTACGATATAATAATATAAACAAACCTTGGTTGCTGAGGTCTTTTATGCATTTCCATATTGATTAGTTGATACGATTGATTTTCTAATTTTCTAGAACTGAACAAAGTAGAAATGGTCATTTTTAAAGCATTTGTATTTTCTATTTGATTCAGTGCATCGTGTGAAGTTAATAAAAATATTTATTATAAATCTGTTTTTCAAAAACTAAATGAATGCTACGGGTTTATATGCTTGCGATATTGATTATTGAACAGTTTTCAGTGGCGGAGTATTGATTAAGAAACTTGAATAAAATTAAAATAGAGAAAGACTAATTTGTATTTATGTATAGGTAATTTTGATTTATTTCATTAACTAGATAGATTTAATGATAGAAAATACGATTCAAATTTCTTTCGATACATATTATCACACATGTTTTAAAAAGTATTATATGAATTTACCAAAATACTAAAATTTCAGAGTGTTGGAACACTTGGCGGAAAATATCGATAAAATATCTCTTTAGTGAGGCGCTCTTCTTTACACTACATGCAAATGTATCAATTTATTTTCAGAAAAAGAAAAATCAAGCTCAATGTTATTCTGATAACATTAAATGAGTCAGAAAGTTGTAAAGGATACGGTGACAAATTATTATTCAGAAAAAATAGTTTAAAAAATTGTTCATGCAATTATGGACTCGATAAATTTGAGAATAAAGGGCTTAGCGGAATAAGGATGTAAAATCGCCCCCCGGGCGTATCAAGCTGAAATTAATGTCATAAGTTTGTTTCCATGTGGTATAAAACTTCACCGAGTTTCCACTTCCAAATCCTATTCTTGTGGGAGATATGGAGGGGGAAAGCAAAATAAAAAAAGTGATTTTTCTCGAAAACAGCTTGACCGATTTCAATTAACAAAATATATGTTTTGAAGACCACTCTGGAGAATTAAAAAAAAATGTATAAATTTCTCGAACAAAAAATAAGCATGAGAAAAATGTTTTAAAATTTTGAAATTTTTTTTTTCCTACGTTGTTTTAGAGATAGCACTTTTATTTTTTTAATAAAATATCTTTGCATTGTGTACTACAACTCAGATTTTTTATGATTTTTTTTGTGCGGTGGAACATGGTTCAAAAAAATAAAAATCATGAGCGTGACATTGCCCGATGCAATGATTTCAAACCAATTTATCAATAGAACGGTTTACATGGATCTTCGGTTTTTGTGACGGTCTCGGGTCTTGTAGTCACAAAATGAAATGTTCTACAAGAGGATTTTCAAGGCACCTTAGCACAAAGTTGCATAATGTTTCATAAATTATGAAAACATCGATGCAAATGTATCGACACAGCGCATAATACATAATTATTAATTCGCCATAATTACGTATGCGTAATTAGAAAACGACGAATTGCGTTCTATTTTGGGACATAGAAATGCCCGGGGGGTCGCGACTTAAACAACTCTAGTTACGACTCTTTATCGTTCGGTAAGCATAGATATAGTTGATCAGGGACGCCCGTGGTAAGAATGGCGGTAGCAGTCGAGCTTGAAGCCGTCACAAACTCTGATGTACCAAAACCCAAAGAATCGTGTATTTCTTTTCTAAATTAATTCTGAATTTTATTTATAGCTAACTAAACCTTATGATATAACGTTCAATTTTTTACGCTGTGTAATGGAGGCAAACAAAAACGATTACAGCAACCATCATTTGTTTGTGGCGTATGCATAACAACAGAAGACGATCGCAGCAATCGTCATTTGTTTGTGGCGTATGCAT
>CAKNYM010051753.1:196715-268261 GCA_932195095.1 Andricus curvator | reverse complement strand
CGCATGCATAAAACAGAAGACGATCGCAGCAATCGTCATTTGTTTGTAGCGTATGCATAAAAACAGAAGATGATCACCGCAATCGTCATTTGTTTGTGGCGTATGGATAAGAACAGACGACGATCGCAGCAATCGTAATTTGTTTATGGCGTATGCCTCACTTAAAAAAAAGCACCCCGTTGATTATGTACTGATGTGAGAGGCGAGGGGACTCACTTTAAAAAAGCACCCCGATAATAAGGAGTTTAAAAACGTACTGCAACCTCCTCGTGGTAAACTTTGAAAACTATACGTGTATAGGCAAAGTGCAGACGTCCTTTAAAGAAATGGGATCCATTCATCCACCGTGGACCTCGGCAGTGGGCGGCGCCGCGCCATTACGTACATTGCTTTTTTGAACTATGTTCCACCACACACAGAAAATCATAAAAAATCTGAGTTGTAGTTCTAGAAATTGGAAATGTAATTCTATGTAAGGGGATTGTTTGTTAAAATAACTCAAAACTACATAATGCAGCAATGTCAGAGTTACTTTGTGCCATAGGGTGCTAAAATATAATATCTCTATTCTAATGAGGTTATTTACATCGAAATATGGCTTGAGATACAGTTCTTAGAAGAAGATGTAATGAATTCTAAATATTTTGGAATATTTTACAATACAAACAATAATATATATTTAACGTAGATTCTGCATAGGACTGCACTGTACAGGAGTCAACAAATTGAGATTTTTAAATAAAAATCTGAATTATAATCAAATATAACCCAATATAGAACTATTGATTCAAAGTTCACTCTCTAGGGATCCCGGAATCGAGTCCGGTTCTTCGGAGGATTCGACTCCTTGCGTTCGAGAATCGATTTTTCGGAGTCGACGACACCTACCCGGAATCGACTCCAGAATAGACTCTCGGCGCCGGGATTCAACTCCGATAATCGAATAATAGATATTCAGAATTATTTTGGGAAAATATTAATTTCATATAATATTGGATTCAATGAACTTTTTGTTTTAATTGATATTAACATTAATTCATTAATTAGTAATCTAGATTAAAATTAATCATGTACTTTAATTAAACTTGAGTATTAACTTAAATCAAATTTCAAATATTCGCGGGCTTTCATAAAGGGAGGAATCGGTCGATTATTCGATTTGCGGAACCGACAAATTTTTCCAGAACCGAAGAATCGAGAATCGACGCCCTCTTTCGGTTCCGGAACCCTATTACTCTCGCAGTTGCTTCTCTTCAAGGAGATCGATCCAAGAATTTCATGAAGAAATGCAAGAGAAGACCACGAGTATTCCACGGCAAGAAGAAGAACCAATTATCTTCATGCTCTTGTTGACTCAGTTTTTTCTTTTTCGACTAAATTGTCTGTATCCCCGCTAGTTATATTTACATTGAAATTGTTTTTCTGGATTTTTCAAAAACTCCCGAAGAACCTAGTTGCAATATAATGTATTCACTGTCAAAAAAGTATCATTTCAAGGCTAGTTTTCGGTATTTAAACATTCCTCCAAAAATATAGTCTCGAGTTGCTGTATTCTAATACCACTTTATTTTGATGCCTCTAAACGAGGTTCTAGTACCACTTTTTTGGATCAAAACAGGACCGAAGTGAGAATCAAATTTGTTCTGTTTCAAATGTTTTCTGTTTCTTTCAAGCATGAAGTTGCAAGCAATTAAAACAATACTCCCTGTGCATTATTTTAGTTCCCTAGTACGTACCACTTTTCAATGTGAAGCAGAGTAAAATAGAACGAACGATGACTTCAAAACAAGATGATTTGTTATTAAAACAGGACGCTAAGAAAATGATGCTCAAATGAAATGGAACCATAGTTTTTACAGTGTTTGATTAAAGGTGAAAACGGGTTCTCTCTGCCGGTGGAAAAAGCCACCGCCAATAGTTTTTGAGATTCCTTTGAAATGGCTAAAAAAGGTTGTCCAGATTCTTTTTTTTTCATTTTATACATGAACATTATGAAGTTGATAAGCCAAGCGATCTTTAGATTAAGAAAATTTGGTTCATCATTTATTGATGGTATTACAAATTTACAAAACCTATAGCGATGCACATTGCGTAGTGGACAAGTGTGAAGAGTATTATATTTTCAACGATTTTTGGAAAGCTCATGGATTAACACAAGAAAGCAGGACTCTCAAAAACCATCGCCAAAGGTAAGGATAGCTTTTCTTCATCCACATCTACAAAATGTATATGACGTTATTACGTACCATCATATTATCTCACATGTGTACATAAGTTATCTATATCTGAATCAAGTTATAATTTTTCACAGCCATTACATAGTTAGACCTTATGCTATCGAATGAACATGAATGGACGTGAATTCCTTCTTCGGTGCCATATTATCAGAGATAGAAAAATTGTTACCTCTAATAATACTCATAAATTATTAAAAATAATAATAATTACATTTCATCGTAACTATCAAAGGTATTTGTATTATTGGATTTCACTTTTTTGCTGTAGGGAACACTGTCGCAGGGCCCAGATAAGGGGTCGTGCACACAATACGTAACGCGTTTTTCTTTTGTTTATATCGTTGTATCCCTTTTGGCTTCATGGAAATTTTATTCTCGTCTTTATTTAAATAAAAAAAATCTGCCCGCTTCGCGGGCACATTCTCATGGCGCGCTTCGCGCGCGGCTCGCTTCGCTCGCAAGTTTGAGCGCGCCTAGGGCGCGCGACTGTTGGATCTCGCGCTTCGCGCTCGATCATATATTTATCTCGCGCTTCGCGCTCGATTATTTATTCACCTCGCGCTACGCGCTCGGGCGTATTTACATCGCGCTTTACGCTCGGCTCCTCTAGATTTTTGAACTTCGTGTTCGACTTCGATGAAAAGAAAAAGTTTGTTTGCAAATATTATAAAATTATCAAAACCTCTACATATTAAGTGATTGTTAAATTTGTTTTTATTTTAGACTGAAAAGGAACTTTATTTACTCAAGGTTCTATCGACCTTAAGGAACACATTCTCATCCAGACACTCGCGCTTCGCGCTCGATATTTGATTTGAAAATCATTTCAACCGTATGATAGAAACAAAAAAGTTTGAGCGCACTTACGGTGTGCGATTTGGTAAATACACTGAGCGCGCACTTTGTGCTTCGTGTTATATGTTCTTCATATACAAATTACTAAATTTGTATTTGATTTTAAATGAAAAGTAATGATATAATTCAGGCGACAAATTTTATTTTAAAAAAGTTAATTTTTTCATTTTGAATATATTCTTACCACAAAAATTGATTACGGGTTTGTAAGTATTTTTTGAATGCGCTCAGTGTATTTACCAAATCGCACGCCGTAAGTGCGCTCAAACTTTTTTGTTTCTATCGCACGGTTCAAATGATTTTCAAATCAAATATCGAGCGCGAAGCGCGAGTGTCTGGATGAGAATGTGTTCCTTAAGGTCGATAGAACCTTGAGTAAATAAAGTTCCTTTTCAGTTTAAAATAAAAACAAATTTAACAATCACTTAATATGTAGAGGTTTTGATAATTTTATAATATTTGCAAAAAACTTTTTCTTTTCATCGAAGTCGAACACGAAGTTCAAAAATCTAGAGGAGCCGAGCGTAAAGCGCGATGCAAATACGCCCGAGCGCGTAGCGCGAGGTGAATACATAATCGAGCGCGAAGCGCGAGATAAATATATGATCGAGCGCGAAGCGCGAGATCCAACAGTCGCGCGCCCTAGGCGCGCTCAAACTTGCGAACGAAGCGAGCCGCGCGCGAAGCGCGCCATGAGAATGTGCCCGCGAAGCGGGCAGATTTTTTATCATTTTTTTATTTTTGGCGCTATAATTGAGCCACCATGCATAGTAAATTTTATTTGGATCAGATGATTTTTTCACTTTGGGCATTTCTTTCGGATTTAAGACAACTTTGAGACAGTCTATTTAATCTTTGTCAGGTAATTTTAATAATATCATCTATTGTCGGTTGAAGTTTGAAAGGAAAGACATCTTCGACATTATTGACAACAGCTCCTTGGCTTTTTTGTTAACCTACGTTCCTCAACTATGTGTAAAAAAAGAGTAAGTAAGACAAAAGAAATGTTAGTACCATATGTGATAAAAGCACTCTTTCAACTAGCTTGTGCAGCTCATGCCTGTCCTGCAATTATTCGCAAGATATGTGGCGAGTGTAAGTTGCATCTCTGGAATTGAAAGATGAGAGAGAGAGAATCTAAGGGTAAACAACAAAGGTGATGAGAAACAACAGTTTGTATATTCTTCATAATATAAAAAATATTGAAATAAATCGAAGCAAATAAGTAATACTTCAATTTTCTCTTCAAAGTCTTCAATTTTTATAATTTCTAATCGTTTACTAACCCATACGAGATGCAATTTCTTGGTTGACTTACTTTTTGCAGCCTATAAGTTTTCTGTAATCAAATAATATTCTTTCTTTTAATTCAGTCAATTGCTATGCTCGGAACTAACTCTCTTCAAGAAGATGGCTGCAAGAATTTCACGAAGAAATGGAAGTAAAGAGCACGAGTATCCCACAACAAGAAGAACAATCAGGTATCTGCGTACCTCTATTGATTCAGTTTGTTCTCCGTCAGACTCTTCTCTGTTTTGACTAGTTACAGATGCGTTAAAATGGTTTACCTAGATTTTTTCTAACACCCCCAAAGCAGAAAATTTAAAAAAAAAATGACATCGGTTCGAGGTAAATATGGGAACGCAGCTTCAAGAGGAAAACTGGTAACGCCAATCTCTAAATTTTCTTTCACAATGGCTAGTAAAGGTAGCCCCTTTTCGTCTCATTCACTTTGGACAATCATGTTTGCTGCATGATCTTGTACTGTATATGCTATATTCTTATTCTGACACAGATGTCCTGGACATTCTTTTTCAGAAAATCCACTGTAGTAGCCTTATCCAGTAATTGTCGTGAACTTCCTTTCTTTCCTCGATTGTTACTAATGATCACTTCAGTAAATGCGGTGTTGATGAATGTCGAATTTAAAAGACAAGTTAGCAGCAATGATCGCAAGATGATTCTCTCGCCTAACCTTTGTGGTATAAGTGGAGCTCCTAGTCCGAACATTATTTGAACCTAGTGAGGAAAGTACCAATTATTTCGCTGAAAATTCTGTTTTCTGCTGTAGAAAACTGATAACGAAGAAGACGTTCTTAAATCTCAATTTGAAAGACACCCGTCCGAAGGCGCAGCTGATGTTCTGCTGCTTATCACTTCTTGCCGGTTTTCTGGCTAGACCGTAGTCCTTTCGGAGATCCCGGTGAGATCCGCCTGTCCTTCACGTAGCTCACTACCATAGGATTGCATGTTGCCACCCACAGCGGTGGCTCCAGGTGCGCCTCGACGATCCTCGGGAAGCAACCAACGACGATATATGTTAAAAAACTTCTCCATGGATTTATGGGTTTTTGGTGCTCCTCTTAGTCCCTTTCCTCTTCGTTCTTGGCCTGTCTGGCATGATGGACCCTGTTAGTAGCGATGCTAAAGCCAACATAGCCGCTAAATTCATCAGAGAAAACTCAAGCCCTACCGCGATGCCAACGCGAGAACACCTACGGTGGGATTATCATTATTATTATTGTAATTGCTACTATTGCTGGTATTGCTAGTATTGATGAAGTAAAATGAGGCAATTGAATTTTCAGGGTTTAGCCTTTGACCGATAGAGCCTCATAAAAGAAAATTTTTCAAAAATAAACCTACTCACATTCTTCAGGAAGGTTTATAAATATTTGATAAATATCTACTTTTTCAAGTTATTATTATTTATTAATTTTTTATTTCGAATGCTGTAAGTCGCTTTAGTGGTGAGAAAGAAAAACTTCCTTTCCGACAAAAAGGAGGATATTATATTATATATGTTTTCTTAAAATTATAATTATATGTTATTATTATTCATTTCTATCATTGTAATATATTATATTATTATTATATATTATTACTCCAAGCGACGAAAAATCAGTACTTCAAGACTTTATGCAACTTGAAACTAACCGAGTGACTGCTGCCCGGCACGTAGTGTTAGCTGGCGCGTTGCATTTTACAGGCGCAAAAAGACGCCCAATTTTCAATTACAACAAATAAAACAACAACTAAAACATTTTCCTCAAAAATCGCTTTGCTTCCGCAAGTAAAATTGCCTTTAGATTAGGTGGTTCGAATATTACATTAAACAATGCATTTTTGTAGACGTATTGTGTTTCTGGCGAAAACTCGAGTTATTTTAATCCCCTTAATTGCTTACCTATATGCATCTGGAGAGATAAAAGCTTCTAAATACATTTTTTCAACAGCTTTTTGCGTACTGATGAATAAGTTACTAGTTAAGTCAATGAAATAAATACTACAGCGTGTATCATCAAATGTCAATTAGGCAATTGAAATTCCTAAATGACAGAAGAATTTTATCTCGTTTCTTTGGTAAGAAACTTAATTAATGAAAATTAAATAAGTAAATGAATTTTGTAATATTTAAGTGTGAATTATCCAATTCACAGTCACATTTCATACCTTCGTTTGATAATTAGATGAATTATAATTACATTTAAGTTATTTACTGAAGAGTTGGGGCTAGTTCAATATTAGTCAAGTCTTACTTATTCATATTCTTAGTCAAAAATAAAGGGTTTTTTCACCAGATAGCATCGACCATTTCCCCTATTTTATGAGGTTTCCGAAAAAATAAATTCCGTATTTTTTTCAAATCGATCAATTTTAATGCCAAAGACGTCGCCAAAGCCAATGTTTTGAAACTTTTCTCGCATAAATGATCGTTTTTTAGTGAGATACAACTCTTCAACTATTATAAAACTAATTTAAAATTTATAAACTAATAGTATTTCAATAAACAAACTTTCTTCCCATATTAATAGCAAAAATTATCATTTTTCGTGATAAGTGATAGAGTTAATGAATTTTAGAAGTTATATTTTTTGTTTAACATATTGTTCAATTTATCAAACAATTTATATTTGCATACATTTTTTCAACAAATCTTAAAAAGGTAGTATTTCCTGAAAGTGATGACATAATTAACGAACATTGAAAGAAATATTTTTTCTTTCGGACTTTTTTAAATTGCTTAAATAATTTTTATTTGTTCAAACAGTTTTATCCTTGTGAATCAAGAAAACCTTTATTTCAGAACTCATAAACTACTGATTGGTCAAAACATCCATTTATTTTGAGATTGATTTCGTTTCGTAGAAGGTAACAAATTTTTCAAACGAATTTCGGGAAACAAGCATCAACGTACAATCGGACGTATCAATTTAAAAAAAAGTGACTATCTATTACTTAAAAAAATTGTTTCAAGAAACTGATATTATGAAGAATAATTAGGTTATAAGTTCTGAAATAAGAAGATACTGAATAATAATGAGAGACATAGTGTAAGCGATTCGAAACAACTACAATTTTGTCTACGTTTCCTATTGTGAGGCAATAGTGAATGATTATTCATTGCTTAAATAATTGCAAATTGCCTGTCGCAAAAAACATTATACTCAAAATTTAATAACAGTATGATTCATCCCAAAAAGAATAACTTTTTTTGATTTACGGGGGATGAACAGTTTGCTTAAACCAATAATAATTGTTTAAAGAATTCATAATACAAAGAGGTTGCAGGAGGCGGGGCTCAAAATAAAAATTTATTGAGTGGAAATTATGCGTTGAACGTTTCCTAATATGTGACTACACTCTATTTATAAAAAGTTGATAACAACTAGTTTCATTTCCCGATTTTTTTTCACCTGACATTATTCCATTTAAAATTCCACGTTAATTTCAAAGGTCCAGAGTTTTTTTCTTAGAGAACCTCACAAAGTGAGGGAATCGATGCTTTCCAGCATGAAAAAAAATTTTGTAATCCATTTTTAAACAACCCTAATATAATATACTAATGAACATAAGAATTTGATATGCATGATTACGCACAATTTTTAATTTTTAATATTGATGGAAAATAGAAATGCGCTCGTTTGTTGCTTAGCTTTGATGTATATGCTTACCTTTTCAGTATTGATCTATTTGGAACATAGGAATACTGAATATTAAACTTTCTAGAATAAAAGTGACCTTCAGAACTGCTGTGACTAAGTAATAAGATATAGATTTGTCATAAAAAATGTTTGTTTTCTTCTAGAAGGTTGCGTGCAAAACCATTCTATTATATTACATTTCTTACACGTGGCTTGGAAAACGTTTTAGAAACTAGAAAAAGAAAAATTGGAAACTTATAATTCTGGGTGAAGGTAGATATTTCTGTTGTTATTGATAAAAATTCATTATTTTACACAATGTAAATATTAAGTGGTGTTTGATAGTTTTTAGTAAGCATCTTAAGCAATACTACTGATTGAGATAATATTAATGCTTTAGGTAGCAAACAGAAACGAAATTCAGAAAGCCCATCAGCTATAAAGTGTACAATATGAAATGATAATATAAAATAAAAATAATTGCTAATAATAATTCGTCCTAATATTTGCCATAGCTCCGTCTATTCGTTGCGGAAAATTAATAGAGCTAGAAAAAGGGAATGACTTGTCGCCCAGGAAATTCGGTACCACTAGCCAAACTTATGAGGAATATTTTATTACTCACTCCGAATTTCAATACTAAATCAAAATGTTCGTATTTAGTATAAAATAATTTCTAATTTTTATTGAAATGAATCAAGTTTTGGAATTTAAATTCGTATTTTATTGAAATTCTTTCATACAGTGAATACATGTGATGATGAATAAATGAATTTTGGGAACCTTTTCAAATTCGTTGCATTTTTCAGACCGTCCAGACAAACAACATTTCAATTAATTGCTATATGGGTTAGTACCATAAAACTGCTCTAAGAAGGACGAAAAACGGCAAAGCAACAAACAAAATCTTGAATTTTGGGAATCATATAGCCCTTTGTGCTTGAAGAACGGGAGGAGACACCCTAAGGGTAAAATGGAGCACCGAAATCTTTGAATTTCATGACCCATTATTGCTTCAATTGAATAGAAATCGAATATCCGGCTTTACCCCACATGTCCCACTTAGCCTAATGAAATGTTAATGATATCTTGGGGAATTACTCGCTCTGCTAATATATTATTATTCAAATTATTACGTAGGCACTACTTCCATTTTGTCTTCAAAGTCTTAAATTTCGATGAGTTCAGACAATCTTTTACTATTCAGAACGATTTCTTACTTGGCCTAGCGTTTTTGCATCCCATAGGAATTTCATGATCATATATTCTTCTTTCAAACGCTACGTTCGGAAAGATTTCTCTTAAAGTAGATGGATGTAAGAATTTCAAAAGCAAAGGTGAGTAGAGAGCTCGAGTATCCGACCAAGAAAAGAACCATCACTTGTCTGCGAACTTGTAGTGATTCAGTTTTTTCTTCTTCGTCAGAATCTTGCGTATCTTGTCCAGTTGCAGTTTCGTTAAAATATTTTCTTTCATGAATTTTACCTAATACTCCTGAAGCTGCCAGTTGCAATAGAATGTCATTGATCCGAGGTAAAAACGGAGATGCAGATTCAAGAGGGAAAGCAGTGACGGTAGTCATTAAATGTTCTTTTACAACTACTAATAAAGGCTGCCCGTTTTTGTCTCTTTCATTTTGAACCATCAAGTTTGCTGTATGGTCTTGTACTACACATGCTATACTCTTGTTCCAAATTAGAAGATCTAAACATTTTTTTCCCGTAATACTCAGCCCAGGAGCTTTATCCAGTAATCGTCGCGAACTTCCTTCCGTAGAATTGTACACGTAAAAACGTATAACTGGGTCCACTATCGGCTGAAATCCGGAATCCAGTACATCTTGGATGGTATCTACTGCTTGTTTAGATTGTTTCTCATAAATCACTTCAGTAAATGCGGTGTAGATAAACGTCGAATTGAAAAAACAACTCAGCAGAAAGGATCCCAAGATGATTCTTTCGACTAACCTTTCTGGTTCAAGTGGAGCTCCTAATCCGAAAACGATTTGAATCAAGTGTGGAAAGCGCCAATTATGTTGATGGAAATTCATGAGGCGTGTCAAAATCCAACAGAACAGGAGGATGCTGATGACGATAAAGAAGTTATTTAATCTCCATTCAAAAGAGACCTTAGTTGATTCTCTAACAATATTCGGTACAACGATGATGACCGACTGCATCTTAGTACCTATGCTCCATTCAAATAGTCGTCCGATGCACGATACACCTCGTGCAGTTTGTGTGGCAAAGAACTGTATTTCATTGTGCGTCAAACGATACAAAGCACCAGCGCTTTTATCCTTATTACATCCAGATACTTTCCAAAATGTATCATTTGATGAAGTCCACAGTATCTTGAAATTCATAGCTTTAGATAAAATTTTTGTTATTGCTACATCTGGCCCGAATAACTTTTCCACATGTCCTGTGAGGTTCCTGCTTACGTAAGCACGTGGAGGCTGATTAAACAGATCTACCTTGAATGAATATCCATACAAGTTTTTAGACTTTTCGGGGAAGAGATTTGACTTTTGCTGGTAGATTTCTTTGATCATGTTATCATTGAATGGGTTGAAGTTATACATCTTTTCAGTGCTTCCTTCATGTTCATTTCGGGTAATTTCTAAGACAGTTGTGTCTAAGAACCGCCTAGACCACAATTGTTGTAGTAAGTTTTCATACGAAGACTGCTTGTACCTTTTCAGGAAAATAATCAAACATTTCGGACGGCTCCGTGCTTCCGATAATTTAGTTAAAAAGCTGGTGTGTTCTCTGAAGTTTATTTCTATCTGCTTGTTACCTGAAGTATTAATTATGACAATCAAGGTTGTTGCTCGAGGATCTCGGAACGATGGTATCCGACTTAATTCCTCAGCTTTCTGTTCTGTGGTCTCCTTGAAAGTGATTTTCCATATGGGAATCATATTAGCTACACGTTTGACTATGTGTCCTACTTCATTATCTGTTTGACTTTGATTCTGATCATATACTAATAACACTTGATGCATCTTACATGAATTAATGTGATTCACCAAATAGGACAGCCACCTTTTATCCGTTGTACTACCATTGCAAGATGTAGTCAGAACAAAACATATAATGAATAAATTTAATTTTATTACGTGAGAAACCATTTTAAATTCTGATTATATTAAAATTTCAAACATAAATTTGGTTTCGTCGCAAAACTTTCGAAAGTGAAAACCCACAAAGAAAATTTTGTTAATAGGATATATGAATGCAATCTTGAGTCTGTGTTATCAGACTAATAGGAAATTGACTATTACTTCAAGAAGTGAACGCCTTACAAACGAATACCCGACACAACTGAACTCATTTCCTTTGATCTTTTAGAAACATATATTCTACTATCGATTCGAAAACATATCTGATCTGCACCTATATTAGATAGAAGCACTCATTATCTAAGAGTATTCATATGTTCATTTGTAGATTTTGCACTATTTTCCTTATTCAGTAATTTTCTCACATTCTCACTTTCATGCTTTTATAATTACTCTATATTTATTTGTAATTCAAGTCATGTATTAAAATGCTAACATTTTTTTTTCTAATGTAAAACAGTTTCTAGAAGTAATATTCGGAAAAATATTGGACCTTGAAGTTTTCTAATGAGTATACATATTTGAACCTATTTTTAACTTAGAAACTTACACTCTGCAACAAAATCAATAATGCTCCTCCCTTATATTTCCAATCAACATGAGTGCAAGCCAAACTTTATTATGTAAATGTTGAATTTTGCTCCTTTCTGCTGACATTGAATGTAGGATCCATAGTTAATGAAAATTTGACAACTCTCTTATAATTATCAATGTAGGTGAAAATATTGTTATACGCAGTCCCAGATTTCTTAACGATCTTTTTTTTTTTCAATGGACGCACGCGCAGTGTAACTCGTATGAGATGAGTAAACAAAAACCATGAGATGCTGATGCTTCTTATGCTTTTTCACACAGTTACATTGACAATAAAAGTATTCATTTTACTTTGTTATGAAACTGACCTTCGCCAAATCCTCAACCTTTGAAGCTTTTGTACTTTATCTTCTATTAGATTTGGCTTATTGCCTCGTGAAAATTAATTTTTCATGCTGAAGCATTCCCGGAAATCCCTTGAGAGGAGTTTCCTTTTTCATCTGAATTAAGAAATATAATTACCTGGTCTTCAGCTTCAATAAATTTTTAGTAACTGATTTAACCATCTCCAATTTTTTCACTTTTGTAACTGTTGTAACATCTGGAACAAATACATTTTCAACATGCCCTGTGAGTTGTCGGCATACGTACGCGAAACGAGGATTATTAAACAAGCCTACCTTAGTCAGATATTGATGCAAGTTTCGAGATTTTCGGGAAAGAGGATTGACTTCTGTTGGTACGTTTTCTTGATCATGCTATCCGTAAATGAGTTCATATATTAAATCTTTGCAATACTCTTAACACGTTTTTTAAACAAAATTCCAAGTGTGTTGTGCCCTGAAACCTCCTAGACAACAATTTTCGTAGTGATTTTTCATACGTCGATTCCTCGTACCTTTATATGGAAATGAACAAACATGTTGGACGGTTATGTGCTGCTCTTAATGTAGTTAAGAATCTGATGGTCTTTCTGAATTTTATAAGTAACTGTTTTCTACCTGGAGCATCAATTATCGCAATTAATTTTATTGTGCAAAGACTGTGGAACGACGATATTAAACCTAATTCGTCACCTTTTTATATGTGCTGTCATTGAAACTGATTTTTCCTTTCGAAACCTTTTCATAGTTTCTTCTAGTGGTGCTATTAATTTCATTACCTGCGTCATTATCACCTTGATCGTAAAATAATAACACTTGATAGACTTGACGGTAATGATTGCGATTTGTCAAACAGGTTAGCCATCTACTATCTGTATTTAGACTGTTGGAAGAATAAGCTAAAACAAAACTTATGATTATTAGGTATTATTTGATGTAGTTCAGCTTCATGGTAAATACCTATTCTTGATTTCGAATAACCAAAATAGTTTTTGTTGATAATAAAGTACGACCTTGTAGAAATGACCAGATCAGACGACGACCAGAATAGTTTAACACTAACAACTTCCAAAAATAAAATGAACTATTTTCTATAAGGCTTTTATATAGAGATATTCATATAATGATTTAAAGACAAATCTAATCTATATTTGCATCAGCTAGAAGCACGAATATCCTCGAAGCAATAATAAGTCAAATTGTAACTTTTGTACCATTTTTCTTATTTAGTAATTTCTTCACATTATCTTTTCTATTGTTTTTACTATACAATTTGTTCCATTTATACCAAAAACAGAGTTTATTGAAAACCTTTTCAGAATTATTATATGTTTATTAGTGATGGAAGGCATGTTTCAAAATCGTGACTTCTTTTTTCTAATACAACACATGTAGTAAAAATTAATTGGTTCGCTCAGCTATTTATTCTGGAATTCTGCATTGATGGGATGACAGCGGAAGCCATAGGCAATGACTTCATAATTTTATAGGACTGAACTTTGGAAGCAGAGCTTCAATGCTCTCATTCATTATTGGGCAGGTCACTCGAGCTATGTTTACGATTACATTATAAAATATAAGTTCAAAAAAGTTCCTCTATTCAAAGAAAGTACAAACTCCGTTAAGCCAGAAGGTAGTTTTAGTTAAAAAATGAGAGCTTGGATAACATATACAAAAAAGGCCATAATTCTTGACATCATAGTTTACTATTTTTCCATGAGGATAGGTTTTTTAAAATTTTACAATTGCAATGTTCCGTCTACGATATAGTAAGACAAACCAACCATAGTTTTTGAGGTCTTTTATGTATTTCTATATTGATTAGTTGACACTGTTGATTTCATAACTTTGTTTAGAACTGAACTAAATAGAAATAATCAACTTCAAAGCCTTTGTATTTTCCATCCTGTTAGATGCATAGTGTGTAATTAATGATAATATTGATGATAAAACCAATTCTTATTATAAGGCGTAAATTAAAACGAAAAATTGTTTGCTGAAAAAAATGTAATACGAAAAGCATACGAATATAACTGTTCTAAAACACATCAATCTGTAGATATCTTCCCGCTAATTGAATTTTCATGATTATTAGGAAATTCTAAAATTTTGTTATTGATTCAAAATGTGAGTACACACATTGTTTACAACGGTTGTATATGTTTTCAGAATTGATTACTAAACAGTTTGCAATGAGGGAGTATTGAATGAGAAACTAAAATAAAATTGAAATACGTAAAAATCAGTTTTTATTCATTTATAGGTAATTTTGAATCATTTCATAAACTATAGAAATTCAATGATAAAAAAGACCATATATATTTCTTTTATTACATATTATTACACATATTTTGAAGATTTTTATACTTATTCACTAAAATAAAAAAATTTGAGGGTGTTGAAACAGTTGACTGAAAATATCGATAAAATATTAGCTTTAGTGAAAGCGCTCTTCTTTACATTACATGGAAATGCATCACCTTATTTTTTGAAAGAGAAAAAACAATAAAGGAGTCAGAAAGTTATAAATGTGATGGTAACAATTCATTGCTGTTCTAAAATAGTGGAAAAAATTGTAAATGCGACTGGCGATTCAGGAAAAAAATAGGTTTTTTGTCGTTCTAAAAATTAGAAATGCAGTTCCATGTAAGGAAGGTTACATTTAGGTATTAACAATTGAAAAAGTATAATGCACCAATATCAGAGTTACCTTTCACTATACATTCCCAAAATATAATATTGCTATTCTCATGCTGTTAGTTACTTTAACGATTGGCATGAGATATAGTTTTTAGAAGGAGATGTAACGAATTATGAATATCTCGTCATATTTTACAAATATACAATACGTCAATATTAAGCTTAGATTCTGCATAGGACTGAACCGTACAGGAGTCAGAAAATTAAGATATTTTAATTAAATTCCAATGTATAATCAAATACAACCAGATATAGAGCTGTTGATTCAAAGTTGAGTTACTCAGTGGCCTCTTTTTCAGACGATCGGTGTAAGAATTTCATAAAGAAATACAAGGCAAGAACAGAAGTATGCCACAACAAGAAGAAGAATCAATTTCCTCCACACTTGTATTGACTTACTTTTTTCTTCTTTGAATATATTTTGTATATCCCAGCCAGTTACGTTTTCTCTGAAATAGATACCATGGATTTTTTGTAATACTCTCGAAGCTGCCAGTCGCAATAGAATGTCATTGATCCGAGGTAAAAATGGAGATGCAGATTCAAGAGGGAAAGCAGTGACGCTAGTCATTAAATGGTCTTTTACAACGAGTAATAAAGGCTGTCCATTTTTGTCTCTTTCATTTTGAACCATCAAGTTTGCTGTATGGTCTTGTACTACACATGTTATACCCTTGTCTTCCGTAGAATTGCACATGTAAAAATGTATAACTGAGTCCACTATTGGTTGAAATCAGGAATCCAGTACATCTTGGATGGTGTCTATTGCTTGCTTAGATTGTTTTTTATGAATCACTTTAGTTGATGCGGTGAAGGTGAAAGTCGAATTAAAAAAAAAACTTAGCAGAAAGGATCCCAAAATGATTCTTTCGACTAACCTTTGTGGTTCAAATGGAGCTTCTAATCCGAAGACGATTTGAATCAAGTGTGGAAAGCGCCAATTATGCTGATGAAAATTGATTTGGCGTGCCATAATCCAAAACAACAGCAGAAAGCTGATGACAATGAAGACGTTATTAAAACTTCATTCAAAAGAGACTTTAGTGGATTCACTAACAATATTCGGTACAATGATGATGATCGACAGCATCTTGGTACTTATGCTCCATTCAAACAGTCGTCCAATGCACGATACACCTCGTCCAGTTTCCATGGCAAAGAACTGTATTTAATTGTGCGTCAAACGATACAAAGCACCAGTGCTTTCATTTTTATTACATCCAGATACTCCCCAAAATGTATCATTCGGTGAAATCCACAGTATCTTGAAGTTCATTGCTTCAGACAAAATTTGTTTTATTGCTAATTCTGGTCCAAATACCTTTTTCACATGCCCTGTGAAGTTCCTACTTACGTAAGCAAGTGGAGGCTGATTAAACAGGTCTACTTTGAATGGATATCCATACAAATTTCTAGATTTTTCAGGGAAGAGGTTTGACTTTTGTTGGTAGGTTTCTCTGTTCATGATATTACTGAATGGGTTGAAGTTATACATCTTTGCAGTGCTTTCACTATGTTCATTTTGGGTAATTTCTAAGACAGTTGTGTATAAGAACTGCCAAGACCATAATTGTCGTAGTAAGTTTTCATACGAAGATTGCTTGTACCTTTTCAGGAAAATAATCAAACATTTCGGACGGCTTCGTGCTTTCGATAGTTTAGTTAAGAAGCTCATGGGATCTCGGAATTTCGTTTCTAACTGTTTGCTACCTGAAGCATCAATTATCAAAATCAATGTTGTTGCTGGAGGATCTTGGAATGATGGTATCAGGCTCAACTCGTCAGCTTTCTCATCTCTGCTCTCCTTGAAAGTGACTTTCCATATGGGAATCACTTTAGCTAGACTTTTGATCAATTTTTCCACTTCATAATCTGTTTGGCTCTGGTTATGATCATAAATTAATAAGCTTTGATACATTTTACATAAACTAATATGATTCAACAAATAGGTTAGCCACCTTTCATCTGTGAGCCGACTATTGTAAAATGTAGTCAAAACAAAGCATATAATGAATAAGTCTAATTTGATCACAAGGAACTTCATTGTAAATTCTTATTATATGTACGTTACAATTTCAAACCTCAATTTCATTTAGTCGCAACACGTTCAAAGTAGAAGCCCATAAATAAGTTTTTTTTTAATATGATGAAGGTATTTAATCTTGATTTCAGATTATCAGACTATTTTAAAACTGACTGCTTCAAAAAGTGAACACCTCACAAACGAATACCCGACACAACTGTACTCGTTTTCTTAGGTCTTGCAGAAACATATATTTCACTATTGATTCAAAGAGATATCTGATCTGCATCTATATCAGATAGAAGCACTAATTGTCTAAAAGTATCCAGAAGTCAATTTGTAACTTTTGTACTATTTTTCTTATTCAGTAATTTTCTCACATTCATCCTTTTACAATTGCTTTATATTTATTTGTGATGTAAGTAATGTATTAAAAAATGTTGACGATTTTCTTTTCTGATGGAAAACATTTTTTAGAAGTGACATTTAGAAAAATACTGGACCTTGAAGGTTTCTAGTGATTGCACATATTTGAAGCTTATACTTTTAACTTTGTGACGTATACTTTACAGTACGTTCAATAATGATCTTCCTTTATATTTTCAATCAATATCAATTCACGCTAAACTTTATTGCGTAACTGTTAAATTTTGCTCATTGCTGCGGTCATTGAAACTAGTATCCATATTTAATAAAAATGTGTCAACTTTCTTATAATTGTCAATGCAGGTGAAAATATTATTATATTTGTATTTATAGGTAATTTTTATTCATTTCATAACCAGAGAAATATAATGATGGAAAGTACTGTATAAATTTCTTTTAATACATGCTATCACACATATTTTAAATAGTTTCATACTAATTAACCAAAATACAAACATTTGAAAGTGTTAAAACAGTTGACTGAAAATATCGACAATATATAAGCTCTCGTGAAAGCTCTCTTCTAGAGATTACATGGAAATGTGTTACCTTATTTTCGAAAAAGAAAAATCAAGAATCAGGTTATTCTGATAACAATAAAGGAGCCGGAAAGTTCTAAATTTGATGGTGACAATTTTTTTTCAGAAAAGCAGTGGAAAAAAATGTAGATGCGACTAGGGATTCAGGGAACAAATTTGACGGTTTTCGTTATTCTAAAAATTGGGATTGCAATTCCATGTAAGGAAGGGTACATTCATTCACAATTGAAAAAGTATTTTAGTGGCTTTATGGGCCAACTGTTTCAATACTTTTGAACATGTCATGCATTTTTGTTGATATTGTTTGTTAAAACATTCTTCATAATGCAACAATATCAGAGTTACATTTTACTATACACTGCTAAAATATAATATTGCTATTCTTATGCGGTTATTTACTTTAACATAAGGCTTGAGATACATTTTTTTGAATATGTAACGAGTTATAAATATCTCGGCATATTTTAAAATACATACAATATGTAAATATTCAACTTAGATTCTGTATACGACTGCACTGTACAGGAGTGAAAAATTAAGATTTTTTCTTCAAATTGCAATTTAGAATCAAATATAACCAAATATAGAACTGTTTATTTAAAGTTTAGTTCCTCAGTGGCCTCTCTTCCAGACGATCGGTATAAGAATTTCACAAAGAAATACAAGGCAGGAACCGAAGTATCCAACAACAAGAAGAATAACCAATTGCCTCCACACCTGTATTGACTCACTTGTTTCTTCTTCGAATATATTTTCTGTATCCCGGTGAGTTACGTTTTCGCTTAAATAGGTTCCATGGACTTTTTTCAATAGTCCCGAAGAAGACAGTCGCAATAGAATGTCGTTGATTCGCGGTACAAACGGGGAGGATTTTCCAAGGGGAAAACCAGTGGCAATAGTTCTTAGACGTTCCTTCACAATGTATAATAACTGATGTCCGGATTCGTCTCTTTCATTTTGAACCATGTGCTGTGCTACGTAATCTGCTACTATGCAAGCAATACTCTTATTCCAAATCAGTCGATCTAGACATTCCTTGTACGTAATATTTACTTCGACAGCTTTATTTAGTAATCGACGAGAAAATTCATTCGTAGATTCATTCAGAAAAAAACGAACGCTTGGATGAATCACAGTTTGAAAATTAGATTCAGTTACATCTTGGATGGTTTTCAATGTCTGTGGAGATTGTTTCTGAAGGATCACATCACTAAATGCGGTGTAGATGAAAGTCGAATTCAAAATACAAGTCAGGAGCATGGATCCCAAAATGATTCTTTCAACTAACCGTTGTGGTTCAAGTGGAGCTGCTAATCCAAACATTATTTGAACTAAGTGTGAAAATCGCCAATTATGTTGATGAAAATTCATGACGCGTGTCATAATCCAAGAAAGCAGCAGAAAACTGATTACGATGAGGAAATTATGAAATTTCCAGTCCGAAGATACTCCAGTCGTATCATTAATAATATAAGGTACTGCGATGATGAAGGAAACCATCTTGGTAGATGTACTCCATTCAAAAAGGCGCTCCTCGCAAGTTGCAGTTCTTGGAGTTTGTGTCGCAAAAAGCTGTACTTTATTGTAGGTCAGGCGGTACAGAGCACCAATGCTTTCATTTTTAGCACATCCAGGTACTTCCCAAAATGTATCGTTGGATGAGGTCCAAAATATTTTGAAGTTCATGGCTTCGGATAGAATTTTTGTTATTGTCACATCTGAACCAAACACCTTTTCAACATGTCCTGTAAGGTTTCTACTTACATACGCCACTGGAGGATTATTAAACAAGTCTACATTGATCGGATATCCATGCAAGTTTCGAGTTTTTACGGGGAGAAGATTTGACTTCTGTTTGTAGGTTTCTGTGATCATGCTATCCGTAAATGGGTTGAAGTTATAAATCTTTGCAGTACTTTCATCATCTTCTTTTCGAAAAACTTCCAACAGAGTTGTGTCCAGGAACCCCTGAGACCACATTTCCCGTAGTAATTTTTCATACGTTGATTGCTTGTATCTTCTCAGGAAAATGAGCAAACATTTTGGACGGCTCCGTGCTTCCGATAATTTAGTTAAAAAGCTGATGGGCTCTCGGAATTTCGTTAGTAACTGTTTGTTACTTGAATCAACAATTATCACGATTAATGATGTTGCTCGAGGACTGTAGAATGATGGTCTCAGACTCAATTCTTCACTTTTTTTATCCGTGGCTTCTGCGTAAGTGATTTTCCATGTCGGAACCTTTGCAGATATTCTTCCGATGATGTCATCAACTTCATAATTTGCGCTATTTTCGTCATGGTCGTTAAGCAATAACACTTGATACACATGACATGAACTGATGTGATTCGTTAAATAGGTTAGCCATCTGTTATTTGTATTGCTACTATTGCAGGAAGTAGTCAAAACAAGTAATATAATGATTACGCATAATTTGATGAGGACGATGAGGTAAAGCTTCATTTTAAATAGTTATGGTATGTATGTTATAAATTCAGACATCAATTTTGTTTACCCCCATACGTTGCAAAACTAAAAGCTCACCAAGCATTTTTGTCTCATGGTACGTCAATAATTATTGTCGATTCCGGATGATCCGAATAGTTTGACACTGAAAACTTCAAAAAGTGAATATCTTACCAACGAATACCTGACAGAACTGAACTCTTTTCTCTGGGACTTTCATAACCAGATATTTCATTATTTATTCGAGGATAAGACTTATCTGTATCAATGTTACGTTTGAAACTTCTGACGTATTCTGTTACTGGAAACCATCTAGTGCAAATCCTACGGTTTGCTTAGGTATTTCATGCTCTCATTATGCATTGATCGGTTGATAGAAGAAGCAATAAGTGTTAACTTTACAATTTTAGCGGACAGACCTTTAGAAAAATACTGGACCTTGAAGCTTAAGCATTAATTTTCTTTCAAATAATAGTGTTAGTTTATTGCTGATATTGAAATTTCTTAACAAATATGTTCTCTTCTAAAGACGAGAATCTGATTGTTATAAGAACACAAACAAACCTTGGCAGCTCAAGCCTTTCATATTGATCAGTTGACACCAGAGGTACTCATTTTATAAATGCCTAGAATTTACCTGAGGAAAAACACTCACTTTGAAGCTTTTCAATTTTCTATCCTTTTATATACGCAGCACTATAGACCGATAACCACAAAAAGTAGCCAAAAGTTAGTGTAAGATATTCTTAGAAACAATATCGTACTATCATCTAGATAGGTCGAAGTAGATGTGGTAACATTTTTTCGTCTTTGATTAAATATCTGGCTATTGGGACTTATGAGAACTTGCAAATGAGTTTAAAATAATTAATTTACTGATGATTCTTTAAGAATGTTAAGGTTGTCACACAAATTCAATTTTCTTGTATTTTTTCTCATATGTATATATGGATTTTTTTGTGATAATAGTTCACACAAAATACAATATAAGCCTAGTTTCAAATGAATCCAAGCAAATTGCTAATTATTGCACTTTACTACCACTTTGAAAGTAAGTTATCTACAATTTTAACCTATCAATATATTTAATCTTATGTTTACTTCAAGCTGCGGGTACCCGTTGCTGCCAGTTTACAATTATTTTAGAGAACATCGCATTCTTCAAATTGCGCACGCATGCTCTTCACATCATCGTGTCACCTCTACGTAACGACTGACGTGGTATCAAAGCCGTTAAGTAAGCATGCTGTATAATTTGATGGGGTGTAGCTTCATTTTAAATAGTCTTTAAGTAATTAGAAGTAATTTTGTAGTTTTTGTACCATTTTCCTCTTTCAGTAATTTCTTCTCCAATCGTAATTTCGCTATAGAAATTTTTACCAATGGAGTGTAAATTTATGTACAATATCAGTTTGTAGTGAAAAATATATTCCACCTCCGAGGACGTCAAGTATTTAATAGAGTTTTATTTTCTTCATACATAAATCCAATAATATTAGGTGCAAATAATGGAATGTGAAGTTATATTACGTTTTTGTAATTAAAATATTAAAAGTAGATTATATTTATAATATTACACATACCTACCTGCGACAACAAATTTGAGATATCATCTGTTTGGAACCTAAATACAGGCAGATTTGGAAATGTTTTTACTTACTGATTTCATATCAATCATTGTCGCAATAATTCAATATGTAAATAATATGTTTGGTACAGCGTAAAACTTGTCCTCTCCTCAAGTTTGAATTTAATTCTAATCACAATATTCATTTTGCAAATTGTGAATTAAGATTAGTATTAATTCATTGAAATTATACTATATTCAACTTGAATAACAATTTATTACCAGGTAATACTTTTCTACCATTGCAAGTGAAAACTGCCTGGTATTGTAAAAACTATAGTTGAAAGATGATATTGTATGAATCTTTCAAATCAAATTTCTAAACTTTTTAGGAATTTGGTTCAAAAACCTTTCAGAAAATTTATTTCCTGTCGATGCACTGTGTTACCGACGGAAGAACCCATCTAGCTGGTCCTGAACCTTTCGCTATTATTGTAAACAAAATCCGAGAAGTCTCTATGAGCGATACAATGTAATTAAGGGGAAGCGTTATTACTGCCCGCACTGTAACTGTATGGTGTCTAAGAATGTAGTGTAAAATCAGATGGTATTTTCGAGTCTGATATATTCCTGTTTTTGAAGCGCGCAGTGGTATTGCGATCGCGCGAAGGCCGACGGTGGTGGTGGTCATGCTATGGGCGATTGTAATGTAATGGATGAGGGGTGCCCGACGGGGTGTTTTTATCGCGCGATGGAATAATGTTATTTTGTAGAAGGAGGTCGTGTTCTGTGAATACAAAGTAATCCAAGAATAGACAGGACGACGTTGTGGAAAGATGAAAGAGTGTTTGTGATTGTGGAATGTCTTTCCCAGCGTAAATGAGTGAAAACCACTGTAAGGTTTGTAAATTCAGTGAATAAAGGACAATGTAATATTTTTGTAAACTCAAAGTGGTCTTGTAATTTGTCCACCCCGCCTTTAATTTAATTTCCGACAGTGGCACCGTCCGTGTTGGTAACACACGGGATCTGAACAGTCTGTTAAATTCAATGAGAGGTTTTCATTTTTCTTTTATTCCTAACAGACAAAACGTCTATGTATCAAACTAAGCTAGAAAATCGCATCAAAACATTGCACAATAAATAGTTTTCATTTGTTACATAATGTAATTGTCAAATGTTTTTAATGTTTTGATACGGTGAATTTTTTTGTGAAGCACCGCTTTGACATGCTAAAAGGAGAAAAGAAAAGTATGTCTGATGCTAATTTTTTTTTGTAAAATGATTTATGGCTTTTGCAATAATGGCTTTTGTATGTAGTAACTCTGAAAGATAGTCTTCTGAAGATGTTATCAACTTCCTAATTTGCCTTATTTTTATCATGATCATCAAACAATAAGACTTCCTACATTTTACATGAAATAATGTGATTCTATAAGAAGGTTAATAATCCTCTATATTTAGTGTTACTATTTTAAGACGTAGCAAAAACGAAGTTTATAATAAAGACTTCAACGTTGATGTGGCTTAGTCCCAAAAGTTGCAAAACTGAAGCCATTAATGTTTCACTATGGTCTTGAAGAAAAATATAATCTGCATATATATCAACTAAAAGCTCTAATTTCTGAAATGTAGGAAGAAGTTAATTGGCAGCTTTTGTACAATTTTCCTTATTTATGAATTTCTCTACCGTAATCAAAGGCATGTATTACAATTTTAAAGCGTTTTTCTTTCTAATGCAACACATTTGGAGGCACCAATTTGACTGGTCACAAAAATAATGTTGGTCAAGCACCTACCCCATTCCAACGTCTCTTGGGGCGGGGAGGCATGAATTTGACAGGTCACAAAAATAATTTTGGTCAAACCCCTACCCCTTTCCAACGTCTCCTGGTGGCGGGAAGGCACCCATTTGACTGGTCACAAAAATAATGTTGGTTAAACCCCTATCCCTTTTCAACGTATCCTAGGGGCGGGAAGGCACCCATTTGACTGGTCAACAAAATCTGGGTCGAACCCCTACCCCTTTCCAACGTCTCCTGGGGGTGGGAAGGCACCAATTACACTGTTCACGTAAATAATATTAGTCAAACCCCCACCCCTTTTCAAGGTCTCGTGGGAGCGGGAAGGCAGCCCTGTCAAAGAAATAAAGTTGGTCAAAATCCTTTCCCTTCACAACGTCTCTTGAGGGGGAAAAGCACCCATTCGCTGGTTATGAAAATAATGTTGCTCAAACCCCTCCCACTTTTCAACGTCTCCTGCGGGCGGGAAGGCACCATTTTGACTAGTCGAACAAATGATGTTCGTAAAACCCCCAGTCCTTTTCTACATCTCCTAGGGGCAGGAAGACACCCATATTACTGATCACAAAAATAATGTCGGTCAAAACCCAACCCCTTTCCAACGTCTCGTGGGGGCGGTATGGCACCCATTTGACTGGTCACAAAAATAAGGTTGATCAAACCCTACCAATTTCCAACGTCTCCTGGGGGCGAGAAGGCACCAATTTGACTGGTCACAAAAATAATGTACATTAAACGGGCGGGAAGGCACCCCTGTTACTATTCACAAGAATAAGATTGTTCAAAACCCTACCTCTTTCCAACGTCACGTAGGGGCGAAAAGCACCCCTGCGAGTGATCACAAAAATTGTGTTAGTCAAACCCCTACCCCTTTGCAAAGTTTCGAGGAAGACGGGGGGAGGCACCCCTGTGACTGGTTACAGAAATGATGTTTTATATTAACTATACACAATTCTTGTAATTTAAAGGAAATATCTTTTATTTGCCTAAGCGATCCCAACTTTAGCGGGTTGACCTACTGGACTCACGTTACGCAATGCATTTATTGGCAGCAGGTCACGTGTAATTCAACATTATTATTGTTTTAGGTTTTGACGTTCACTGCTCTGCTCTGCTCTGCTCTGCTGTGCTGTGCTGTGCTCTGCTCTTTGTTTTGGTTTGTTTTTTTGCTTTGCTTTGCTTTGCTTTGCTTTGATTTGCTTTGCTTTGCTTTGCTTTGCTTTGCTTTGCTTTGCTTTGCTTTGCTTTGCTTTGCTTTGCTTTGCTTTGCTTTGCTTTGCTTTGCTTTGCTTTGCTTTGCTTTGCTTTGGTACAAAGATTTTTCGTTGCCGGCGCCGGCAGTGTAGATTCCACCTTTTTGTTATAGACGTTAATATAGAAGCAAGAAATTGATTGTGAATTCGAAGAAATTGAAATTAAAAACACATTAATCTGTGTAGAACTTTTCGCTAATTAAATATGCATGATTATCAATTTCTTTCGCAATTTTGTCATTGACGCAAAGTATGAATAAGCTCATTAGTTGATACGGTTCTGTATGCATACACATTAAATGATAAAATGAACGATATACATTTTTTAAATATGCATTATTACACAAGTTTCAAAGATTATTATACTAATTCACTTGAACACGAAAATTTAAGGGTGACGGAATAGTTACCTGAAAATATCTATGTAATATTTTTTTTTTTAGTAAACGCACTCTACTCCAAATTACATGGAATGGTATGATCTTATATTTTGAAAGAGAAACATCAAACCCGAAATTAATCTTATCGCAAAAAAGGAGTCAAGGAGTTGAAACTGGGACGGCTCCCATTTTTTATAGAAAAAATATTGGCAAAAATTGTTCATGTGATTTGGGACTCAGAAAACAAATTTGAGGGTTTTTGTCGTTCTGAAAATTAAGAACGCAATTCCATGTAAGGAAGGGTACATTCGCTCACAATTAGAAAAGTATCACAATAAGAAGAATAAACATCCGTCTCCATACCTGCATTGACTCAGTCTTTTCTTTCTCGTACAAATAGTATGTATCCTGGTCAGTTGCGTTAATATATATATAGGTTCCGTGTATTTTTTCTAATTCTCCCGAGTCAGCCAGTTGCAACATAATATCATTGATTTGAGGTGAAAACGGAGATGCTGCTTCGAAGCGGAAACTAGTGGCAATAGTTCTTAACTACTCACTAAGAAAAATGTTTGTTTGAATCAAACATCAAAATTTGTTTGAATTCATATCATTGAAAGAAACAAATTTTTTGTTTCAGTTAAAAAAAGGTTTATTTAATTTTAAGAAATGAAAAATATTTGCCTCATTGATTGACACAAATAATTTGTTCAGTACAATTTGTTTGATTCAAACCAAAAATTGGCTTTTATTAAACAATGCATTTGTTTAAAATTTGTTTATTTGAATTCATAAAAATATTTATTTGATTCAACCAAAAAATATAATGCAAAGCAGTGCTATAAAGTGCCGCTAGGCGTGCTAAAGGTGTTCGCACAAGAAAATCCGTTGCAGTGGGCTGGTAAAGTCTCACGAACGTGCCGTCCGCGCACGAACACATGACGCCAACCAATCACGTGCAACCTGCCGTGCTGCTACGGTTCGTGGCAGCACTTACTGAAGTGCGTTGCGAACTAGTTTAAGTAGCGAGGTACTTGCGTGCGTCACCGCTCGGAAGGCAGCAGCACGACAGGTTGCACGCGATTGGTTGGCGTTATGAGTTTGTGCGCGGACGGCACGTGCGTGAGACGTCTCCAGCGCACTGCAAAGGATTTTCTTGTGCGAACACCTTTAGGCGGTGCCGGGAGGTTTCCCTGTAGTTTCCCTGCGGTACTAACCTAACATCTAAATTGATTGATCCTTTGATTTTTATTTGATGGAATTGTTCTTTTTTTCAGTGTTATGTGATTCTAACGGTTCTGATTCACTGGAAAAGTTAACATTAAATGAAAAATGGACGCAATATTTGTAGTGTTAGAACTACTTGAAGTTTGGAGGTTTACCTTGGATATAATTGAAGATTTCGTAGGTGAGTAAGTCTTTTTAATTTCTAACCTTCTAATTTCTAACTTTTAAAACATATTATCGACCGTATTCATTATTTTTGTAAAGAATGCTCAATTTTGAGGTTAAGTGCAAGAAAAAAGGTTTACTTCACTTGAAAAAAATCTATAATTAATTTAGAAAAATATGTATTCAAT
Source organism: Andricus curvator (assembly GCA_932195095.1). Lineage (NCBI taxonomy): Eukaryota > Metazoa > Arthropoda > Insecta > Hymenoptera > Cynipidae > Andricus > Andricus curvator. The sequence goes on along the minus strand of CAKNYM010051753.1, from coordinate 241,467 downwards.
GTAAACAAGAACTTCACTCAATTTGAACAAGAGATTTATTTAAACTAACCAAAAATTTGTTTGAACCAAATAAATGGGAACAAACAAAAAATTTATTTAAATCAAATAAACATTTGTTTGACCCTATATCAAAGAAAGAATTTGTTTGATTAAAAAAAAATTTGTTTGATTTAAACAAACATTGTTCTCAGTGCTGCTTTACAATGGCTAGTAAAGGTTGCCCATTTTCGTATCTTTCATTCCGAATCATCATTTGTGCTACATAATTTGACACTATACAGTATGATGATTAATACTATACACCATATGTAGGAAACGCAAATTATGTTGTAGGAAATTCATTAAGCGTGCCAGAATCTAAGACAGCAGCAGGAAACTGATGACGATGATGAAATTATGAAAACTTTATTCGGAAGAAATTTCATTTGATTCATTGACAATATAAGGTACTGCAATGACGAACAAGAACATCTTGGTACAAGTTGTCGATTCAAAGAAGCATTCTGCCGTACAAACTAAAAAGTTATGTAGGTGCTCTCCGAGCTGAACAGAGATATTCAAGAAAAACCATTTGCGCTAAGAACTTTATTATAGGAACACATTTTCATTATTGCAAGTACCCCTTTTTGGTAAAACGCATTTGCTCTTTCCGATTTTTCAATAAAAAATTGATTATTTAAACAATTTCTATTAAAAAATGTACTTGTGAAGTTTTTCGGAATCAAATCCCAGCTAAAAAATGCGCAAAGTCGCTTGCGGAGTGTTTCGCTGTAAAGTTATCGAGCGTCGGCCCTCGATACAACAAGAGAAATCCGCAAACGCCATGCGAGGCAGGGTGGGGGCTAGAACTTCTTCAGAGCCGCACTTCATTTCATAACTAATTTTCACCATGAATGATATGACTGCATATACGCATTTCATGGTGTAAAAAATATGTTGCTGTTAATTAAAAGCAAGCTTAATACTCGCTGGTAAAACAAAGAAAAAATATTATAGTTATAAGTACAATGAATATTATAATATCGTCATAGACGTGGATTCTTCAAAACACTTGTACGATTTTATATTTGAAGTAATATGTGATTTAAAATTAAAATTTTTGAATACAATAATAATTATATTATTTTACGAATAATTGAACAATTCTTACTAATAATGAGATATGTGTAAGAAAATAAATTAAACCCCAAAGTAAACGCCCCAAAATCTTTAAAATTCTTTTAGATTTTGGAAATACTATTATACAGGGTGTTTTTTTTTTAACTTGAGACATCGAAATATCTCAAAAAATACGCATCCTATGAAAAAAATATCCGTAATGAAAACTTTCTATTTTCGAAGGGGAAAAGCTATTTTGAAAAAATTTACCCCACCCCAACCCCCAGGAGAGGGGTGGGAAATCGAAAAATCGAAAGAAAAAAAAATCACGAATCGAAAAAAAATTTTCGAATAAAACTTACGTATTTCATAGAGGAGAATCTGAATCTGTGATAAAAAATTGGGGTTCCCATTTGAAATTACAAAGTTACCCCCACTCCTGTCTTCTGGGGGGTGGGGTGGGGTAAATTTGGTCAAAATAGCTTTTCCCCCTCGAAAATAAAAAGTTTTTATTAGGGATATTTTATTCATAGGATGCGTATTTTTTTTAGATATTTCGATGTCTCAAGTTGAAAAAAACACCCAGCATATTTGAAAATCTTCAGAATACTGTGAAATTCCGGAATTATTGTGAACGAATACCCTGATAAGCATTAAAATATTATAGAATTCTGTGAAATTTTATGAAATCTGAAATTGTAAAATCCTTGAAAATAAATGCAGAAGAAGGCGAAAGGATTAAGTAACATGGTGTTTTGTCGTAATTTAATTTATGATATTAAAAACTGCGACCCCCCCCCCCCACGGAACAAGAAAAATAGTTCAATTTTCAATGATATCAAAATTGCAACACCACCTAAAATTTAAAATCTGTAATTTCACCACAAAATTTAATATTAATTGATAAAATTGACTCTTCTTTGACGAAGCTCTTGAATTTCCCCAGTTTTCTAGTGTCATTTTTAGTTTCGCGGTTAAAACTTTTTATGAAAATGAATGAAATTGTTTGTATGCAGAAATATAATTTGAAAAATAATCGTTCCCTAAGAATTTGTATTTGTTTCTTTACACATTAAGTAAAATAAGACTGTATTCTTCGAGGGCACGAAAGAAACTGATTCTAGACGGTAATACTTGACAAGCGTCAGATTAGACTTTCGTATGTTATAAAAGCCGACCGTTACGGATATATTTGAAAATTCTTTGAAATCCTTTCAACTTATTGATATAAATTAAAAATTCGTTAGAATAATTTTAAACACCCCAAAATCTTGAAAATTCTTGTAGATTTTGGAAATACACTCATATATTGGAAAATCTTCGAAATACTGTGAAATTCTGAAATTCTTGTAAACATATTCCCTGATAAGCATTAAAATATTATAAAATTCCGTGAAATTCTATGAAATCTGAAATTTTCTAAAATTGCAAAATCCTTGAAAGTAAACGAAAGGATTAAGTAACAAGGTGTTTTATCGTAATAACTCTTTTTAATATTGATGCCAGGAGCTTTTTTCTTAAAAAGTAAATAAACAAACATAAGCTTTTGACTAAATTTTAAATCTGACACAGATCGCACTTTAGCGTGGAAATAAACCTCCTAATAATCTTAAACGCAGTTCAGGCATAGTAATTATTTACTATCAGGAATTTTTATCTTAAACATGAAATAAACGGTTATAAGCTTTTGAATCATTAAAGAGTTCAGAAACAAATAACATAGCAGTACATAGCCTGAGGCCCCAAGAGTTCTCAATAAATCTCAAAAACGTTACAAGATTTTTTTTTCAATTTCGTCAGGTCGCGGCCTCGTGACCATTGGAGATGAATTTGTGCAGCGCCACCGAACTATTCCGAACGATCGTCTGCTTACCGAATTTAGCCGATGTCGCTTGCGGATTTCTTCGCTTGGACATCTTTGCTCGACTCGACACATTTACAACTTGAGACTTTACGTACAGCACATGCGAAATTTTGATTTTGTAACAAGAAGCGTGCTCGACCACTTTTACCAGACAAAAGATTCGCAAAGTGCTTTGCGTATATTCTTCCCATGTATTTCGTGACGTATTCGACTTCTCTTACAAATTTCAGGCACCGCAAAGTACTTTCCATATATTTTTCCATTGCATTTGGTCAATTTTCTCAATATTCGAAATTTTAAACATTCATTTTTTTTTTATAAATAATTACAAATTATAATTTTAACCATAATAGTCAGACGCAGCTTACTCTCACGATTCCACTGATATAAAAAACTCATTTTTCGAAAAAATGTCGCTTAACTATATTTTTTCGTTGTAGGGCAGCATTCATCGCATGTTGCAGTTCCTCCGGCTTGTGTCGTGAAAATCTGTATTTTGTTGTTCATGAGACCGTAAAAAGTACCAGTGCTCTTGTTTTTTTTTTCGTAATACATCCAGCTACTTCCTAAAATGTATCCTTCGATACAACCCCCAATATTTTGAACTTAATAGCTTTGGATAGATTTTTGTTATTGCCACATGTTAACAAAACACCTTTTCCACTTGTTCTGTGAGGTTCCTACTTACATAAGCCATTGCAGGATTATTAAACAAGACTACAATGATGGAATATCCATACAAGTTCCGAGATTTTTCAAGAAAAAGATTTGTCCCTTGTAGGTTTCTGTGAACATGCTATCTGTAGATCGGTTAAAGTTATAAATCTTTGCAGTACGCTCACCATGTTCTTTTCGAAAAATTTCCGAGAGAGTTGTGTCCAGATACCACCTAGACGACACTTGTCGTATTAATTTTTCATGCAAAGCGTTATTATTGCCCGCATTTGTGACCGTATTTGGGTCTAAAGTGAAGTGTAAAATCGGATGGTATTTTTCGAGTCAGACATATACCAATGTTGTTACGTCAACTGTCGACGTTGTGATTAGATGTGAGGTCTTGTAATTTGTCCACCCCGCCTCTTCTCATTCGATTTTCGACAGTGGAACCGTCCCGGTTGTCAACACTATCCGTGAATGGGTTGACACTATACATCTTTGGAATCATCACATTATCTACTTTTTAGGTAATTTCCAAGAGAGTTGTGTCCAGGAACCTCCATGACCACAATTGTCGTAGTAATTTTGCATATATTGATTTCTTGTTGTTCAAAAGCTGATTTTCTCTCTGAATTTGGTTAGAAACTGCTACCTTAAGCATCAATTATCACGATAAATGATATTTCTCGAGGACTGTAGAATGATGGTTTTAGACTTATTCATCAGCTTTCTGATCCGTATCTTCCGCGATAGTGATTTTGTATGTCGGAACCTATCAACATATTATTTTGATGATGTTATCAGCTTCATAATTTACCTTATTTTCATAATGATCATTAATCAATAAGACTTCATATACTGGACATGAAATAATGTGTTTCATTGAATAGGTTAGCCATCTTCTACCACTAGTGTTATTATTGCAAGAAGTAAACAAAAAATGTTATATAATGAATACACATAGTTTGACGAGGTTGAGGTTCATTTTAAATACTTACTTTATATGTATGGCATAAGTCCAAATATCAAACTGGTTTATTTGCAGAAATAGCAAAAATTAAATCTCACAGTGTGTTCTCTTCCGTAATAAGATGTAGATCTTCATTGTGGATTTCAGGTGATCAGAATATTTTGACACTGACAACTTTCAAAAGTGGATATCTTGCGAACGAATATCGGACACAACTGAACCCTCTTCTCTTGGACTTCCATAAACAGATATTCTACTATTGAGTCGGTGGTGAGTCTAATCAGCATCAATATCAGCTAGAAGCACTAATTTCTTAGAAGTAATTAGAAGTCAATTTGTAGTTTTTGTGCTATTTTCCTTATTCAGTCATTTCTTCACCCAGCATGTCCCTCTGTGTAAATTATACATTCGCTCTTTCTGTGCTAATAGTGGAATATTATTGTTAAAGATTATTTCATGATTAGAGTTTTTGTTGTTGTAATTTAACACATCGAGTACAAAACATATTGGCTTGTTAATGTATGTAATGCTTGTATTCTGCATTGATCAGTTGATAGCAGAGGCCATAAGTATTGATTTTATAAATTTCCAGAAATGACTCTCGGAAAAATTCTGAACCTAGAAGCTTTAGCATTTCTTTCTATTATATGATACAAGTGTAAATATTCAGAAAAATCACAAGGAGGTCAAATTTTATCATGGCTTAGGGTATATATGTATAGTCAATCTACTAAATATTATGCAGTAAATTTACTACACGAATACGCATATCAATTTTATTACATTTATAGTAATATGGCTATGGAAATTTTTACCACTGTAGTGTGAGTTTTTCAGCAATATCCATTTGGACGTTTTTTTTTTACTAAAAGATTTTCAGCTTTCGACAACATTTATATCATTCGATTCTTTATATATAATCAGGTTAATTTTTTATTTAACAACAAAGTTTACATTTTTTTTTCAATTTTCGGAAGTACGATTTTTTAAGATTTTAAGATATATCAAACAAGATCTGATATCTATGCTAAAGCGGGGTTATCGGGATTGGCACAGTTAAGCTCATTGAAATCCAGAGTTTTTGTATACAATGTCAGAGAAATTAATGTTTTACCACGGTTAATTGAAAATAGATGCTACTTTGCAATTTTTTGAAAAATTTTTATAAACAAATCCACAGTTTGGATATTTTTCAATGAATAGGCTCAATTTTTCACGCAATCAATTAAAAATATTGTTCCGATGACTCTTGTCTACGATGCTTTACAAATTTACAAAAAGTATTTACTATTTAAATAACTGTCATTAACAAATACAGAGTCTAGCTATTTTTCAAAGAATATGCTCAATTTTTTAATTCAGAGACTGTGTATTTTTTACAAATAGGCTACTATACTTGGAAAATTTACAAGAAATATTAATGATATTATTAATTTTCATGAACAAATTCAGAGTTCGGTTATTTTTGAACAAATTGGCTTAATTTTTTACGGATTTCAAGAAGGATTTCTTTGCAATTTCTTCGTTATAATGCTCTTCAAATTTACAATAATCGTGAATTCGTTAAACAATAATAATTAAAAGAAGCAGAGTTTGACTATTTTTCAACGAATGTCTTTTATATGACTCCTTGCTGTGATACTTTTTAAATTGACAATAATTATTAATTAGTTACACAACTTTTATAAGGAACAAAAGTATCATAGCAATGACTAACCTAAAAGCAATTCTTAGTCGATTATGTAAACAAAAATTAGGCGTTTTTCTTGAAAAATAGGCAAACTATGAATTTTTTCCAAGAATATTATTCAACTAATTTTCAATTGTTGTTAATTCAGAAAGTTTTTACGCAAAAAATTATTTTAAACACTTTTTTAGTTGATTCCGTAAACAAATTGAGCTCAATAATTGAAAAATAGCCAAACTCTGAATTTTTGTATGAAAATTATTTAAATATTGAGTAGTTCATATAAACTTTTAAAATATCATGGCGAAGAATTATCTTAAAGTCATTCTCAGTTGATTTCGTAAAAAAAATTGAGCCTATTCGTTGAAAAATAATTAAACGATGCAGTTTTTTGGAAATTGTTTGAATAGTTAATAATTATTGTCATTTTGCAAATTAAGATAGCAAAAGTTCATCAGAAAGACATTATGACTTGATCACGTAAAAAATTGAGCCTTTTCCTTCAAAAATATCCAAACTGTGAACTAGTTTATCAAAATTGTTTCAAAAATTGTCAAGCAGCATTTACTTTCAATTAAACGTAAAGAAACATTCATTTCTCTCACATTTTATACCAAATTTCTGGATTTTGAAGAATTTATTCCCAAGAAACTAATTTTCTTAATAAATTTCTTTATAAGGTAATAAACAATTTTTTTTAATTATTCTTACCCACTGGAAATTATTTAAAGGTAGTCTCAGCACAGATGTCAGACCTTTTTTAATCAATCTAAAAATCTTGAATAAAGGTACTTCTGAAAAGTTGAATAGAAATAAAACGTCAATTTTTTTGATAAATAAAAAATTACCCAAATTTTTTATTCGAAATCAGAAAAAAAAATTTTCAAAGTATATAAGGCTCTCATTTACAGAAAAAAATTAATAAATAGTTTAGGCTAAAAACTAATTTGTCCATAGAAACATTTTTTCCTCAACTGTGCGGACTAATATTAATTTCGGGTAATAAATGTAAATAAAATTACTAACGAAATTAAAACAAAATTATTTTAAAAATTACTGGAGAAAATTTGTCTACCGCTAAATGTAAAAAAAGTGTCTGGTGTTGTCAAAAATATAGTGAAAACTTGATATTAATAGAATCTTCAAAATAAAAATTTTAATACTTTTCAAAAGTTTTGTTAAAAAGCCGTTTAGAAAAATTATTTTCTGTCGATACACTTGGTCTTAAAAATCTAGTAAATTCAATTAGACTTTTTCAAAAAATTAAAAAAAAAAATCGATCCAAATATTTGTCCAAAACGAGAGTCAGTTTGGCGACAAAAAAAATTATTTCCAAGCTGCGTTTTTGCTACATCTGTGCCAAAAAAATAATCTTCTATAAATGCCTCATTAAAGATAAGTATTTCTCTGATTAAAAATTCTGATCATGCTTTCCTGTATGTGCACACTCTTCTAGAAAAGAATTTAATAGTTATGTTCAGGATTCAGATAATTACGTATGCCAAGCAGATATTTTCTTGATAAATGCAAAAATGCTGGACAATGATTATACGTCTATCTTGTATATTTTTTTTTAAACAAGCAAGTGAAAAGAAGGAATATATAGAAAAGCACGACGTGACATGTTATTTATGCTTTTTGCGTACTTTCTAGTATCGCTTCTTCATGACTCTAGTTCTGCAAACTTTCTCAATCTGTGTGAAATTATAAATCGACTCTTGTGTGAACATTGGATCACTCAAACAATATCGTTTTATTTTATATGTAATTAATTGATATTATCGTTATTATATAGTTAGAATATTTTTGATGCAATTATATTCCATTCGCTTCAAGAATTATCAATTGTACACTAAGGTGGTTCAAAGATGCATGGGAATTTTTTTTATCGAGTTTTCATGCATATCGCCCCCAAATTTGTTTGAAGCCACACAAAAAATGTGTTTAAAAAAACGATATTTATAGGTTCCGCAGAATTTTTTTTTGTTTCCGATGACACACGTATTTCCGATCAAAAATACGTTTTTGTAAATTTTATTCAGGATCATCAATATTATTTGAATCGAGTTGCAACTCAAAATTGAGTTTTGCGAGTTTTTGGCACTAATTAAAATTTTTTTGCAGCCTTCTTAATACAAATTATTTCTAATACACAAAATACTTCTTTAAACTGATGAATAGATTTTTACATAGATTATTTAAAAAATTTATCGTTGTTTGTAGCAATTTTCTTTTAAAATTTAGTTAGAAAGTCGCGGTTTTTTCCGAATGTTCGACTTATTTTCAACTTCTGAATTAGAGTGAGAAAATAATTAATTCAAGATAACAAAAATAATTGTTTAAACAATTTATTATTACTTTCAATAATGTTCTCTTTGAATATTGCTATAAAGTTGTGGTTTTTTCTGATATATTCATCTTTTTGTCCTCTTTCTACTGAGTACGAGGTGATGATTACAACAATTTGACGAACCTGATTATTTATTCATGATGTTATTTTTTATAACTATTTTATTCTATAGTAATACTAGATAGTTGCGGTTTTTTATGAAATTTTCCACTTGTTGTCCAGGTTTCAATTAGAGCGGGGTAATAATCAATGTAATTTAACAAACATAACTGTTAGAGTAAATTATTATTTCTTATAACTATCTCTTCCTATAGTAATGTTAGAAAGTTGCGACTCACAAAATAATTTTTAAAAGAATCTCTTCCTTTTTGTGAATATATTTTTCTGAAATAAAACAGATATTTGAAATACTTTTCACATTTTCTATTTGGATCATAGTTAATTTGAATTTTTCTCAAAAAAGTTACTGAGAGCCTTTTTGTTTGAATAAATAATAATAATAGTCTTTATAATTTGTTCCTAGCTAAGAAGTCAAAGAAAAGATGAATATTTCAGAAAAACCTGCACCTTTCTAGCATAATAGAATAATAGCATAATTATTATTATTATTAATTAATTATATTTATATACGTAATTATTATTATATAATAATAATTAATAGCATAATAAGAAAAGATAGCTATAAACAATAATAAATTGTTTGTGCAATTATGTTTGTTACCTTTAATTGATTATTATCTCACTAATACTAAGTGAAAAGTGGACAAGTTGAAAATTTTAGAAAAATCCGCAACTATCTAGCATTACTATATAGGAGAAAATAGTAATAAACGATTATAATTTTTTAACAATTATATTTGTTAAATTTCATCAATTATTACCCCGCTCTAAGTGAAAAGTTGACCAAAAGTGGACAATTTCAGGAAAAAGCGCATCTATCTAGCATTACTATAAGAGAATATAGTTTTAAACAATAATAATTTTTTTGAACAATTATGTTTTCTAAATTGCAATCATTATTACCTTGTACTAAGCGAAAAGTGGTCAAAAAGTCGAATATTTCAGAAAAACCTCATCTTTGTAGCATTATTCAAAGAGAAATATCATGTAAAAAAAGAATAAATTGTTTAAAGAATTATGTTTTCAAGCATGAATTAATTATAAACTCACTCTAATTGAAAACTGGACAGAAGGTGGAAAATTTGAGAAAAAACGGCATTTTTCCAGCGTTATTCTGAAAGAAAATTGTTATAAATAATAATAAATGGTTGAACAATTATTTATGTTAAATTTAATTGATTATTGTCTAGCTCTAACTGAAAAGTTGAAATTTCGGAAAAAAGCGCGAGTTTCTAACTCTATTCTAATAAAAAAATGCTATAAAGAATATTACATTTTTTAAACAATTCATGCAAACATTTTCATTATTATTAGAAAGTAATGCTTCATGAATTACAAAAATTTTGTATAAAAAAAAACAGAAAAAATATAATTAACGCCAAAACTCACAAAACCCAATTTTTCACTTATTGGGTTTTTTCGGGACCCTATAAAACATACTTATGGAAATGATATTCAAAAAGCTTTTTTGTTTGAAATTAAAATTTTTTTCAGTTCAAATATAATTTATTATATATTTCGTTAAAAATTCATCTTTTTTCTAGTTGAAAATTCTACTACTTGGCTGAAAGTACTGAAAGTATTTTATTAAAAATTAATTTGTTTGGTTGAAAATTCAACTTTTCGGTTGAGGATTCGACTATTTTATTTAAAATTTGTTTTTCTTTGGATGAATTCAACTGTTTTTTTTTTAATTACAAATCTTTTTGGATTAAAATATCAACTATTACATTGTTCGTTGAGAATTCATCTTTTTTGGTTGAAAATTCAACAACTTTTTTAAAAAGTTATTCTTCTGGTTAAAGATTCATAATTTTAGCTGAAAATTCGTCTTTTTTCATATAAAATTAATCTTCTTGGTAGGAACTTGATGTATTTGTTTGAAAATTCACTTTTTGCTTGAAAATTCATATTTTCGTGTTGAAAAATTTAAATTATTTGTAGCAAATTCGTCTATTTTGCAAAATATTTTTTTCCCTAAAAAATTGAATATTTTTATTGTAAATTTTATTTTTCATTACTATTTTTTATTATTTCATTTTTCACGATTAAAACAAAAACTACGGATTCTATCAAAAAATTATCAATAACAAATTTGTTGCTTTGTTTTGGGTGAACAACTTTTTTATATTTATTCTTTTTGTAGCTTGTGTCGTTTGTACAAAAATTTAATATTTTTATTTTTAATCTTCTTTTTTACGAATAAAACAAAAGCTACGCGTCCTATAAAAAAGTGATTAATAACAAATTTGTAGATCTTTTTTGGGTGCACAATTTTTGTATATTAATCTTTTTTCATATGTATCTTGTATAGTTTGGCCGCAAAATGGAATTTTAGATTTTTTACTATTTGTTTTGTGCGATCAAAATTTGAATTTTGGATTTTTTCAAGAAAATTCAAAAAGTTGTTATAATAATCTTGTAGAGCTTCCAGAAAGAAACGGTTTCTTTTTCTTAATTTTTTTCATATCGTGCTTGTTTGGCTCAAAACTTTTATTTTCGAGAGAGTCAGTTGTTTGGTCAAAGATTCGTAATTTTAGTTGAAAATTCGTTTTTTTTAGAGTAGAAAATTAACTGACCTAGTATTTTTCCACAAAAAATTCTTAAGCATCAAGTTTAAAAAGTCCTATATTTACTGAAACATTTTAAATTATTTTATTAAATTTGAACAATCAAAAAACATCAGAAGGTTAATTTTCAGAAACATATAAATTCAGTGCAAGATACTGTAGGGTAAAAAAATTAATTTTTCTCATTTCCTAAGGCCTTGTTAGAACATACGAAATTTTGCAAACAAAAGGGAACGGGATTTTCGATATTAACATTTTTTTCAAACAATTAACAAAAAATTCATATTAAGTTGTCTTATGTTACAAAATAACGTTCGAAAACTTCTTTGAGAACGCGAAGTATTTAAAAAAAAATTTTTCCACTTTTCTAAAAATAATACATTTCAGTTTCCTGCTCTTAAATCTTGCAAGAAATTAATAAATAACTGTATAAAAAAAATGATAAACAACTTTGGTAGGTTATTATTGATCATATGGCAACGGCCATACCACGCTGGAAACACCAGTTCCCGTTAGATCACTGAAGTTAAGCAGTGTTGGGCGCGGTTAGTACTTGGATGGGTGACCGTCTGATACTACTGCGTTGCTGTTAGCGGTGGTGGGTGTGGTGAGCCCACACTTGTAGTTATTTACTACAAGAAACTATCCACCTAGAAACACTACCCGAATCGGGTAGTGTCACGCTTACCCCTTGATTCTCGCCGAAAGGGAAATGGCTTAATGGTATAATAATATCTTTACACCATTTCTTTAAATGAATTGTATAATACAACTTGAAATAAAACTCAAAAAATGAAAAATAAAGTATATTTATTTATAATCTAAGTGCAATCTATTTCACTTCAACATTCATTATTAATAAATTAATAGATTTTTCTTATTTATTCGAAGCTAGAAATTGCCCACTAGAGCCTGAAAGGGCCCCCATCAGTTTGTTCTAGACTGGAAATTCTGGTCGGGCCCCCATAAGAACCCAACATCAAATAGGGAAAGATAGGGAAATTTCTGAACGGGTAACTTTAACTAGTTACTCAAAAAAATGTAACTTACCCAACCCTGATCTACTCTGATGATTTTTATTTTTATTAATTTTTTTCTGAAAAAAGATCTTCTCTTTTCTCTCCGCTGGGAATCGAACCACAGAACTTCCGATTGCCGGTCGGGTGCTTTCCCATTAAGCTACTAGAAATATCGAAAGGAAAAACTTTTTTTATAAAATACACACATTATTTTGCTAGGTGGCACAAGTTAAATTTTTCAGGGAATCTGTATTATCATCATAGAATAACATAAACTTTTAACGTCTTTTCAGACTAGATGGAGATGATGATACAGATTCCTTGAAAAATTAACTTGCACCACCCAGCAAAATAATGCGTTTATTTTCTGAAAAAAGTTTCTTCTCTCGATCTCTCTAGTAGCTTAATGGGAAAGCACCCGACCGGCAATCGGAAGTTCTGTGGTTCGATTCCCAGCTGAGCGAAAAGAGAAGATTTTTTTCAGAAAAAAATTAATTAAAATAATTTTTCATTCATATCTCCATTTAGTTTGAAAAGACGTTAAAAATGTATGATATTTTCTGATAATAATACAGATTCCCTGATGATTTTTAATATTTTTATTTGAAGCATTAAATAAGCGTAAAGGTCTAATATATTCTACAAATTTATTTAGAAATAGAATACTAATTGACTTTTGTGTTTTTCTTCTAGTGATATCGTTCATGTACTTGGAAAGTTAGACCTCGATCACGTTCAATGAAACAAGACTTCCATACGGACTAAAAATATAAAATACTTCCGGTTTCGATTGAAAGGACTGCACTATGTGGGCCCATCATATGTGGCAGGGAAAGTTTTCAATCGTAAAACTTTTTTTTTCACGGCTATTATTCTTTTCCAAACAGAGAACAGTACAATGGCTGAAAATTCAAATAATTTGCAACTTTTGAGCATAACTAATAAAGTGTCAAAAAGCTTTTTATATTTTCAGATTCCAACATTCTTCCCATCCCTCTCAACAAACCCCACAGAGAAAATAAATGAACTTTCCATCACTTTTTTATCGCAATTCTACGATGAAAGTCGCTGCGTGATTCTATAAGGCGATAAACCAAATAACTGACAGATTAGAGAAAATTAATTGCCACCAATCAAATGCAGATCTGTACTTTCGATTTTCATGTGAACATGTAATTTGTGCATTGCGATACATAATTTCGAAAATTATTGACAAATAATTAGATTGAAGAAATCTTTTTTAACTATCAATTATTATAATAAGAGGCGGAAATGCACGCTCTTACTTTCGGTTTGATTAGAAATTACGGTGCAACAATTCTGACAATAGGCATATCAATGTTTATATATATAAACGTTCATTCTTCAGCCTGCTGGCCTTAAAAAATTGACTTGCTAACACTTTCATTTTTTTTTTTAAAGAATTTTCTTAAAACTAACCCTTAAAACTAACATCCTTTCACACCTTATCTCTAACGTCGCTCGCTCCTATCGCATTGCCTTCCTCGCTTCGCCTCGCCTCGCACGCATGTCCCTACTTTCTTGCTTTGCCTCGCATTACCAAACTCTGCCTCCGCGGCTAATACCTAATACTTATCTACCATTTACAATATTTACATTTACTTATATTTATTTACAATCTTTCCTTCTCCATTCCTCTTCCTCCTTCCTTCTCTTCTTCTCCATCTTACCCAAGACTTCCTTCACCCATGCTACTGGCCTTTTGTCCCCCCCTTTCATGCATCAATACCACCATGCTTATCCCACTGCTTTCCACCTCTACTCACTCCTCCAACGTCAAAAATTTAACCTTATTAGATTGGTCAGAAGACTTATTTTCAAACTTCCCTCACTTTTCCCTGACTAATTTTTTATTTCTCTGCCCGTTTATACTTAAAGACCAAAATTTTAATCTTGTAATATTTTGAATATAGAACGAATCCATTTCAAATCAGGCAGGTTCTACGCTTGAAGTCGCAGAATCTCTCAGGGGCGAAATATGTTGTTATTCAGAAGAAATTAGGCGATACGCATTTTTCCGAATTGCAAAAAAAAAAAATTCTACGAAGTTATGGGTGTTGGAACTTTTGCTTTGTTTTCCAAAAACCCTAATTTTTTCTTTACACTTCTATAATTTTTAACCTGATTGAGATATTTATGGTTTTATTTCAGATTTTGATAGCTTTTTCTCAAAAAACTCACATTTTTTGTTAAATTTGTACTTTCATAAAGAAGATATCTTGTGAGTATTATGCGGCCTAGATAACATTTGTGGCCATAAAATTTTTGTTTTCATGAAATCAAATTTTCTACTTTTCTCGTAAACAATGAAAGATACGAAAAAAAAATAGGATAAATATTTGCACGTCTAAAAAAGTTCTATGAGAAATACCTCCTGCTCTTTTGCGATTTCTTTCATCGTTCACGAGAAAAATTACATTTTTAGAAAAAAAAAATCTCCTGGCTTCAAAAATGGTTTGGCGCGCATGAAGATGATACGATATCTTCCTTATATAAGGAGAAATTGTAAAAAAATATGGTTAAAAATAAAAAAGGTGGGATTTCCCAGAAAATCCTTTTTTCATTTCCCCCAAATTTGAAGAAAAATATATAACATATTTTTTGGAAAACCCCACATTTGTATTATTCCCATATATAAGCCACGTTTGAGGCCGGGAGAATTTTATGTGTAAAAATGTAATTTTTTAATTTTTCTTGTAAACGATGTAAGACATCCCAAAAGAGGAAGAGGTATTTTTCATAAAACTTTTTTATATGTGCAAACATTTATCTTAACATTTTTTTGTATCTGTCATTGTTTCCGAGAAAGAGTAGAAAATTTGATTTTATGAAAAAAAACATTCTCCTGGTCACAATAGTTATTTAGCTCGCATAAATAACAATTAATTTTCTTTATGGAAGTACAAATTCCGCAGAAAATTGGCAAAAAATATAAGTCTGGGTTTTTTGAGAAAAACGGAAATAAGACCGCAAATATATCAATTAGGTCAAACGTTACAGAAGTTTAAAGAAAAAAATTCGGAATTTTTGAAAAACAAAGAAAAAAATTCAAATACGCATAAATTCGTGAATTTTTTTTTTTTTTGCAAATCGGAAAAATACTTACTGCCTAATTTCGTTTAAAGGCCCACATATTTCGTCCCCGAGATTTGAAATGGATTCGGTCTATAGAATCTTTTATAAATGGACTGAAACAATTTTAACTTTAAATTGATAAATTTTTATTTATTATTTTCAGGGTTGCCAACAAAGCCTAATTTACGTAAAAAAAGTGAAAAGTGGGCATATTTCAACCAAAAAAGTGACCGAAAGTTCTTTCGAATTTGAAAAAATTAAATTCATAGAACCTAAACACAATTCAAATCAAATTCAAAAGAATTCAAAGGGATTGAAAAACGTTTTATATATCCAAAATGTTACATTGATTTTATTAAAATTTGAGTTAATTTAGAGGAATTTAAGGGAAATGAGAAGAATTTGATAAAATTCACAAAAGTTTGTAATTTATTAAAAAGTTCCTTGGGTTGATTCGAAGCAATTAAAAAAAAATTCGATCGAATTAAAAAAAAAAAGCAAGTGAATTGTAAAAAAAAAGTGACTTATTAAAATTAATTTTTTCAAATCCCTTAAAATCATTTATATTCTTGGAAATTCCTTGAAATTTTTGTTAACTATTGAAAATGCCTTGGCATCTTTTGAATACCCTTAAATATTTCAAATACTTTGAAATTTCTTCAAATTATCAAAATCATTTAAAAATTCATTGGAATCTTACGAAATTCCCTGAAATATTTCAAATCCATCGAAATCATTTGAAATTACTTGAAACTTTTAAAAGCTCTTGATAATGCATTGGCATTTTTTCCAATATCCCAAAATATTTAAAATCCTTTGAAATCCCATTAAATTACTGGAATCACTTAAAAATTCCTTGGATTTTTATAAAATACCCTAAAATATTTCAAATCCTTTCAAATATTTTCAAATCCCTTGAAATTATTTGGAGCTCTTTCAAATTCCTTGAAATTTTTGAAAATACCGTAAAACATTTGAAATCATTTTAAATCTTTCAAAATCCCTCAAAACTTTTTCAATCTCTTAAAAATTCCTTGGAATTTTTTTAAATAGCCTAAAATATTGAAAATTATTTGAAATGGCTTTAAATTATTGAAATAAAAAAATGAAAATAAAATATTAAAAGAAAATAATATAAAATATTAAAATATTCTAAATACTTTAAAAGCTTTTAAAAGTCCTTGAAATCATTGAAAAATCCGGAAATTTTATAAAATCTTTTGGAACATTTGTTAAAAATTTTTAATCTTTTGAAACGTTTTGAAAATCCATTGAAACTGTTAAAAGATCTTGCAACATTCCTTGGAATTTTGTAAAATACACTAAAATATTTAAAATCCTTTAAAATCTCATCAAATTATTAAAATCTATTTAAAATTTTTTTGAAAATGTATACATTTTCAAGGAAAAGAACGAATTTTTTTAGAATATAGTTGCATTTTCTACAAAAAAATTAATGTTCAACCAAGAAAGATGAACTTACAACCAAAAGAGATGACTTTTTTCAGAAGGATGAATTTTTAACAAAATAATTGAATTTATAACCAAATAGTTAAATTCTCTATATAAAAAGATGAATTTTGAATCCAGAAGATCAATTTTCTACCAAAAGGCGAATTTTCAACAAATTATAAGAATTCTCAATAAATAAGATTAATATTCTACTGAAAAGGACGAATTTTTAACAAAAGAATTGAGTTTTGAAGCTAATAGGTCGAATCTTTTAGAGTGCCGTTGATTTTCTAACGAGTTTTCCCGTTCGAAATTTCCAACAAAAATTGCAACCACAAAAAAATATAAATTTTCAACCAGTAGAAGTCAACCAAAAGGACGAAGTTTGAACAAACAAAATTAATTTTGTACCCAGAAAAATGACTTTTTAAACAAATACATGCATTTTTAACCAAATAGTTAAATTTGAACCAAAAATATGAATTTTCAACAAAATAGTTAATTTTCAAACAAATAGTTTATTTTTCTACCGAATTGTTGAATTTGTATGCGAAAAATACTAATTTTTTACAAAACAGTTGACTTTTCAACAAAATAGTTTAATCGTCAACCAAAACAGATTAATTTTTATTTAGGATGATTAACTTTCAACCAAAAGAGACAAATTTTCAACAAAATCCAAAAAGTTTCAACTAATAATTACCAATTTACGATAAAAAATATTAATTTTCAACAAAAAGCGGAATGGTTAAATTTCCAACCAAAACAGATGACTTTTCCACCATAAAAGATGCATTTTCTATCCAAATGGACGAATTTTCAACTAAATAGTTGAATTATCAACAAAATAATTCAATTTATGAGAAAATAGTTAAATTGAATAAAATAATCAACAAAATACAGGAATTTTAAACCAGAGAGATGAATTTGCAAAAAAAAAAGATCAATTTTCTACCCGAGAAGACAAGGATCAACAAAAGTATTCATCAAAAATGTATTTTTAAATTAGCAATTCAAAAAATTACTTTTATAAAAAACAAACGAATTTTAAATAAAAATAAATGAATTTTCTACCAAACAAAAAATTGATTTTCATCTAATCGAATTCAAGCGACAAATATGAATTCATAACAAGATAGTTGAATCCTCAACCAAAAAGATGAACTTTCAACTAACAAGAATAATTTTCTACCCAAAAAAAGAAAAATTTAGTAGAAAAAAATTTAGTT
Organism: Andricus curvator; assembly: GCA_932195095.1. NCBI lineage: Eukaryota > Metazoa > Arthropoda > Insecta > Hymenoptera > Cynipidae > Andricus > Andricus curvator. The sequence goes on along the minus strand of CAKNYM010051753.1, from coordinate 223,355 downwards.
TACAAGCTAAAAGGTCTAATGTTTTAGAAAAAAGTGGACTTTTAAATGGATAATGATAAATTTTTTACAAGAAAATGAATTTTAAACTAAGAATGATGAATTTTCAAGAAAATAGTGGAATTTTTAAACAAAAGTTAATTTTCAATCAAATAGTTTATTTTTCTACCAAATTGCTACATTTTTAAGACGAAAAAACGATTCTTTACCAAGCAGATGAATTTCCACCCGAATGATTAAATCCTCAACCAAACAGATGAATTTTAAACCAACAGTTAATTTTCAATCAAATAGTCTATTTTTCTACCAAATTGTTAAATTTTTCAGACAAAAAACGATTTTTTACAGAGCAGATGGATTTTTACCCGATTAATTAAATCCTCAACCAAGCAAATGAATTTTAAATAAATAAAATCAATTTCCTAACCAAACAGATTAATTTTCAACAAAATACATGAATTCTGAACCAAATAGTTGAATTTTCTACGAAAATAGTTGAATCTTTAACCAAAAAGTTAATTTTCACTTAAATGGTTTATCTATCTACCAAGTTGTTGAATTTTTAAGCCAAGAATACGTTTTTTCACAAAACACTTGAATTTTGAACAAAATAATTAAATTCTCAACAAAAAAGATAAATTTTCAGCAAAATACATGAATTATTAGCCAAATAGTTGAATTTTCTACGAAAATAGTTAAATTTTTAACCAAGAAGTTAATTTTCAATCAAATAGTTTATTTTTCTAAAAATCGATTTTTTTACACAACAGTTGAATTTTTAAGCAAATAATTAAATCCTTGACTAAAAAGATGAATTTTGAACAAAGGAAATCAATTTTCTACCCAAAAATATGAATTCTCAATAAAATACATGAATTTTTCACGAAAAAAGATCATTTTTCACTTAAAAATATCAATTTTCAATAACAAGAGAAATAGTCGAATTTTCAACCAGAGAATCAACCAGTCTCTCTCTGCAAAAGCCTCTTCAATTTTTGGAAGCTTTTTTCTACGATACGATGTTATATAATTGATTTTAAATTGAAGTCACATTTTAGAATTTTTTAAAAATTTGACCATTAATTATTGACATGTTTGATTCCAAAATTGAACACTTTTGTTTCTTACAAGATACTAATCACAGGTATTTTTATTTCTTTTACTTTTAATTTGTTGTAAAAAAATGTAAAAACTGTTGTTATTTATATATTATTTATTTAGAGTCTTTGAAAAAGGCGCGCAGTGATATCCGAAGCGTCCGTATGATTAATAAGCAAACTTTTTAGTAATTTTTTTTGTTATTTATTTTACTTTAATGAAGACCGTAAGACCTAAAAAAATACTCACGCATATTCAAATTGTCGGTCAAAGAAAGGATTGATTTGATTCTTATCAAATCTGATTGTTAAATTAATTTTCTACAAAAGAGTTCAGCCGTCAACGAATTAGTTGAATTTCCAAACCTGAAGATTAGTTTTCTACTAAAAAAGACGAATTTTCAACCAAATAGTTTAATTTTTAACTAAAAGAGATAAATTTTCAAACAGAAATGTAATAATTATATATTTTGTTACAATAGTTGAGTTAAATTTTCATCCAAAGAGATTAATATTTAAAAAAAATGCATTTTCAAAAAAATAATTAAATTTTCATCCAAACGTCAAGTTAGCCACAAAGAGAGTTTTCATTAAATATTTCTAAAAAGTTTTATTTAGCATTATTGTATTCATTTATGTTAAGTTTATTATATTGTAAAAAATATCTAAAATAAATCCTAAAATATATTTTACGCATCTACGACTATTTATACCAATCATCCTTACCTTTGCAGAGTCTTTACAAGCATTGAAATGCAAGCTTTATTATTAAATATTTAAAGAACTAAATGTAAACCTTTTTTTTTTTTTAATTTAGATTGAAAAGAATTCCATTTCATCATGAATAATTTTTGAAAAATAAGCAGGGAAAAGATTCATAATCAAAAAATAAAATTCCAAAGCAACCTCACTTTTCGGCTCATTAGTCTTTAAATTTCTTTAAATTGAGTTTACATAGTTTTACCTCAATTTTATTTTAAGAAATCTTTCTTTTTATTTAAATTTTTACAACATAATGTAGTAAATTTTAGCACTTTTTTATAAATGTATTTAAATATTTTGGATTGTTTTCTTTTCCTAATTGGAAAATTTAATAATCAAAATAGATTGGTTTTTAATCACCCACAAAAAAATGTAAACCTTTTCAAACAAAAAAAAATCTTCGAAGAGCAAGTGATTTTTTTATTTTCCCCCATTAAAATTAAAAATGCACTTGAGCAAGTGCTCGTCTCTAAATTTCTTTAAATTAAGTTTACATAGTTTTACCTCAATTTTATTTTAAGAAATCTTTCTTTTTATTAACATTTTTAAAAAATAATGTAGTTAATTTTAGCAATTTTTTATAAATGCATTTAAATATTTTGAATTGTTTTTTTTTCCTAATTGGAAAATTTAATAATCAAAATAGATTGGTTTTGAATCACCCACAAAAAAATGTAAACCTTTTCAAACCAAAAAAAAATCTTCGAAGAGCAAGTGCTTTTTTTTATTTTCCCCCATAAAAATTAAAAATGCACTTGAGCAAGTGCAACTTATCGTGGTGCAATGAACCTTCCCTTAAAAATCAGACCAATACGCGACTTCCGGTCAACGTCCTCCGCGACGGTATTCCTCGTATTTTAGAAATTACTTTCTTAGGCCGCGATATCCGCTCTTCCTTTTCCCCCACCGTCAAGGAAGGGGTCTGGGTCGTCCAGATTGCGATGGAGTGGGGGTAAATGATAAGGGGGTCCACTGATTGATCGGCGATTGCACGCGTGGAATTAAAGGAAAATTCATAAGTTCGCGGTGCACGTGGGGCGATGGGAGGTCCCCATTGGTTAAGCGGGTCGGAAACCCGCCCGCCCGTCTGCATGCCGGCCGGCACACAGTTCACATCAGTTCTCCACTGCGCTTTGAGCTATACGCACATTTGCCAACGAACCATCTCTCCCGGTGAGTTCCTATTTCTCTCAAGAACCTATTTTTCCTCTCTAATCGTCCGAGTTCTCGACGATACTTCACTTTTTCACGGAAAAAGACGCGATCGCGAAATTTGTGTACAACTTCCGGTTCCCAGATTATTTGTCGTCACTTCCGTTCGCCAAAAAACAGCAGAGGATACGGTTTGCATTCTGGTGAAAAATGTCGGTGAAGGAAAAGTTATTGGAGGTTTAGAAGTTTTAGGAGTTTTTGTGATAAAGACGGTTGTGTTGGCCTTTTTGGAACCAAAATTTGGATTTTTCCGGAAGTGATTTCTTCATTGGAACAGAGTTTGGACAAAAAGGGGGTGAGTCTTCTTTTTGATTCAGAGACATTTGCAGGATTTATGTTTCTTCTGTTACCGTTTTTGAGGATAACAATTTTTAGGGTTTAGATATGTTTTTGGAATGTAATTTTGAGAAATTTTCAACAGGAAACCCGGAAAAAATTAACGCAAATGTTGTTTATTAAATATTCGCGTAAACTCTACTAAGTTCAGTTAAAATTCTCTATCTCTTGAAGTGTAAATATTTTATTATTTGAAGGAAGACTGATTATTTTTATCTAACGAATTTCTATCCAACATAAAGTATAATTTTCTATAAGTCAGTGGTTAATTAATTATTTTATTTAAATGCCCTTATTCAGAAAAAAAATAATCACAAAATTAGAATTCCAGTTAACGAATTTATAAATTCGTATTGAGTGAAACTGTAAACTGAAAAAAAAATTATAAACTATTTTGAGATAATTAATGATTGTATATTCGAAACTACTATACGAAATGCTTCTTTAAAAATAAAGATATAAATGGCACTCATGTGTGATATTTTTCCGTTATTAATTCATGCATTGATATTGAATTATAATAATAACAATACAAAATAATTTTAATAAATTAGCGTTAAAAAATTAACGTTAACTAAATTTACGAAAATTAGCGTACAACAAATCAGATCTCTGAAAGAAATAGTTTCTCTGTGATTTTAAAATTCAAGAAAATTTCAAATAAAAACGTTTGTAATTTAAAAAAAAAATTTTAATCACTAAAACATTCAACCATTGCTTTCTATCAATTTTTGAAAAATAGTTGAATTTTAATAAAGAATGGCTTTTTTCATTTGGGAAAACATGCTCTACAACTCTACTGATTCTAATTTTGAAAGTACATTTTTCTATAGTTAAAATCGTGAACAATTTTTTTTTTCAAACAAATAACCATATTTGATGATTATTTCCTTTTATTCAAAATTTCAAACAGTAGAATTATAGAAAAACTTTTTCTCTGAAAAATAAGCCATGATTGATTGAAATTCATCTATTTTTAAAAAATTGGTAAAAAGCGAGAGTAAGAAAAATTTCTATTGAAAAAACCATTACTGAAATAATAATATAATAATTTATAGCTAGTTTCGAACTCTTTTCAGTAAAAAATAATCTTCTTTCTTTTACAAATCATGACTGATGATATATAATTTCAATTCTTAAAATCAATTGGATTGAACCAAAAAAGATTAAATTTCTACCAAAAAAGATGATTATCCATTCCAAAAGGCGATTTTTCAACAATAATTGTATTTTCAACCAAGAAAGATTTTTCAGGCAGTGAAGACAATAAATTTCACCTAAAATTTAGAATTTTAAAAGAAAAAACACGATATTTCTACAAAACAGTTGAATTTTTAAACAAATATTTGAACTTTCAGACAAATAATTGAATTTTCATCCAAAAAGATGACTTTTTAACCAAGAAGATTAATTTTCTACAAAAAAGACGAATTCTCAATAAAACACAGGAATTTGCAACCAATTTCTTGAATTTTAAACCAAGGAGATTAATTTTCTGCCAAAAAGGCCGAATTTCCAACAATTTACAGCAATTTTGCAACAAATAGTTGAATTTTCAAACTAAAAGAGATCAATTATTAACCAAAAATGGAAAAGTTGCATTTTCATATAAAAAAAATAATTTTCAATTTAAGAAACTAATTTTCGGCAAGAGTTTAAATTTCTAATAAATTATTGAATTTTCTACCAAATTGTTTCATTTTTAAAACAAGCAGACAAATCTTTAACTAAAAAGATGAATAAATTCCTAATAAAAAATGCGATTGTTAATATTGCAACCAAGGAAAGATTTTCATTTTTAATAAAAAAGCCGTTGAATTGAACCAAGAGAAATGAATTTTCAACCAAAAAGAGATGAATTTTTAAGTAAAAAATTTCGTTAACCAATAAGTTGAATTTTCAACCAAGGAGAAGGATCTAAACAAGATGAATCATTAGGAAAAAATGAAATAGTTGAATCTTCATTTGAAAAAAAATCATTTATAATTGAAAAAAATAATTTTCTACAAAGCACTTGAGTTTTATATCAAATTGTAGAATTTTCTACCAAATTTTTTTATTTTTCAAGACCAACTGACAAATTTTCTACAAAAAATTTAAGTTTCTAACTAAAAAGATGAATTCTCAATAAAAAATGTAATAGTTTATATTTCAACCAAGAAAAGATTTTCATTTTAAATAAAAAAACCTAGAATTGAACCAAAAAAGTTGAATTTTCTACCAAAAATAGATGAACTTTAAAATACAAAATTTGTTAACCTATTATTTGAATTTTCAACGCAGGAGATTAATTTTCTACCAAGAAAGGCAAATTTTCAACAATTTAAATAAATTTTGAATGAAATAGTTGAATTTTGAAACTGAAAAACATAAATTATTACCCAAAAACCCAAAAAAAGACTAATTTTATACAAAACAGTTGAATTTTCAACCAAATAATTGAACTTTTAAACAAGTAATTAAATTTTCAATCAAAAAAATTAATTTTTAACAATAAAAAAATCATTTTTATCATTGTAGTTCAAATTTCAACCAAACAGATAATTTTTCCACTAAAATTATAAATCTTCAACAAAAAGTTAATTTTTGAGAAAACAGTTCAAATTTGGACCAGATAATTGAATTTTCAACCTAAAAAGATTAATATTCAGTCTAAAAAGATTAATTTGTAACAAAAAATTTGATATTTGATATTTCAGCCTGAATAATATAAATTTTTAATTAAAATCAGTTAAATTTATAAAAAAAAGCGAATTTTGAACAAAATGCTTGAATCCTCAACTGAACCAGATTAAATTTGAACCAAACCGTTCCATTTTTATAAAAAATTGAATTTCTGATAAAAAAAGAATTTGTAACATAATACTAAATTTTGAAAGAAATATTTAAATTTTCAACGAAGGGAAATAGCTTTCTATCGATAAATACGAATTTTTAACAAAATAAATGCGTTTTCATCCAAGCAGTTGAATTTTTATCGAAAAAAGATCAATTTTAGAAACAAAAAATGTAAATTTTCAACAAAAAAGTTAATTTTCTAGTGACACAATTTAATTTTCAACCACACAGTTGCATTTTTAACTGAAAAAGGTGGAATTCCTGCAAAAAAAGATGAATTTTCAACAAAAAAATTGAATTTTCAACCCAGAAAATTTTGTTTGTTAATACATATTTTCAACTAAAAAGTATGACTTATTAACAAAAAATTTTGAATTTTCGCAATTTTCGAAAACCAGACGGAAAAATTATACATAGTGGAAAAAATTATATATAATTTCCAATTGTCTTATACAAAATAATCTATAAAACAAATTAAAATGATTTATGATTTTTTCACTATATATAATTTCTTGTCCTGGAAAAATGGTGCAAATTTTCAATTATCTTAAGTTAAATTTTTTGTGTTTTTATAGCTACCTATATTTTTAATTTCAATATACAAATGGTCCAAAAATTAGCATAAATCTCGAAATTTTTTTGCATGAAAGATAGATTTCATGTGTCAAAGTTTATTGAGAATAAATAAGACTTCTAATTTTATCATTATTTAAAAATTGTGTTCTATATTTAGATTATTGTCGAAATTTTTTTAGTTTTCATCCTAAAATAGATAAGTTGGATGATCTGATATAAAAATTCTCGGCCAGACTTTCAACCGACTAGGTAATAGGTATACAAATCTATGAATTTAAATTATGCCAAATTATTCATGATTTGAGCTCTTTTATCTCTCCGCAAATGGTTCACAGCAATTCATACAGCAGAACACACATTTTGCACACATTTCAAACTGCTATTTCTAAACAAATTTTTAACCTAAAATTTACAATCTTTTCTATAAAATGTACTGTTTCACAAGCAGTTTAACCTAATACTAAGTCCTGTAATTTATCGCGACATGCAAAACTACTTTTTCCACTCCATAAATTTATGTACATTTTTTAAGTTGCATAAATAATTTTTTAAAATAATTTCATATTTGAAGCATTCCATATACTCACCTAGATGCATTTTATTTAAATGAAATCAATTCTAGTGTAATGGGTCGTTTATAAACTACGTTACCAATTTAAGGGGGGGGGGGGTCACGCCAAGAACTATGATTGGTGAAAGGGCAAGGAAGAGGGAGGGGGTTAGTGTAAGTAACGTTACCAACTTAGAAAACATTTAGCACGTTTACTGATGATAAATTTTAACAAAGATTGCAAATATTGCGAAAGATGGCCCCCCAACAGTAAAGTTAAATAATTAATTAATAACTTTGCAAAACAGTTTTATATTTACGAATTGACACTCTTTTGCCTATTTCCTTCTTTTTTTTAATAATAATTATTATATAATAATTAATGATGATTAATAACTTTGCAAAATTCACACTCTTTCCCCTATTTTTTTAAAATAATTAATATATAATAATGAATAATTAATAATAATTAATAACTTTGCAAAATTTGCACTCTTTCCCCTATTTTTTTAATAATAAATAATGTATAATAATGAATAATTAATAATAATTAATAACTTTGCAAAGCAGTTTCATATTTACGAATTGACACTCTTTTCCTTATTTCCCTCTTTTTTTAATAATAATTAATATATAATAATGAATAATAATTAATAACTTTTCAAAATTCACACTTTTCCCCCTATTTTTTAATAATAATTAATGTATAATAATGAATAATTAATAATTAATAATAATTAATAACTTTGCAAAACAGTTTCATATTTACGAATTGACACTCTTTTCTCTATTTCCCTCTTTTTTTAATAATAATTAATATATAATAATCAATAATAATTAATAACTTTGCAAAATTCACACTCTTACCCCTATTTCCCTCTTTTTTTAACAATAATTAATATATAATAATTAATAACTTTGCAAAATTCACACTCTTTCCCCTATTTTTTAATAATAATTAATATATAATAATGAATAATCAATAACTTTGCAAAACAGTTTCATATTTACGAATTCACATTCGTTCCCCTATTTCCCTCTTTTCCCTTTTCTTAAAGAATTCTTCTTTTTCCCCCTGTTTTCACGAGACTTTCCCTTTTATCCCTTTTTCGTTTGAATTCGAAATTAATTAACAGAACCCAATAAGAAAATCCGAATATTTCCGCTTGAAAAATCTACTATTATATTTTTGGTTCGCAATTCATCTAGTTTGGATCAAAATTCTATTATTTGTTTGAAAATTTAATTATGTTGTTGAAAATGAAACTATTTGGTTAAAAATTGAAAATCATCTGTTTGGTTGAAATATTAATTATTCCAATTTTTAGGAAATTAATCTTCTTGATGAAAAAATCATCTTTTGGGTTGCATATTAAACTCTTCTGTTGAAAATTCAATGTTTTTTTGAAGATTCATCATTTCTGTTGAAAATTTATCCCTTTAGATGATTTTGTAACTCTTCTGTTGAAAATCCTTGTTTTTGGTTAAGAATTAATTTTCTCAAATAAAAATGTAACTATTTCATTTTTTGTTTCAAATTGATATTTGCAATTGAAAACTGATCTTTTCTATTTGCGAATTCAACTATTTTGTTGAAAATTCTTGTTTTTGGTTAAGAATGAATTTTCTCAACTAAAAATGCAAATATTCCATTTTTTGTTGAAAATTGATATTTGTAATTGAAAACTGATCTTTTCTATTTAAAAATGCAACTATGTTGCTAAAAATTCGTCTTTTTCAGCTGAATTCAACTGGTTGAAAATTCGTTTTTCTGTTGTTACTGAAAGTCAGTTGTTTAAACTGAACATTTAACAATTCCATTTTTGATTTCAAATTTATAATTTTTACTGGAAAGTTCGAGTATATTGTTTAAATTCAACTGTTTTTTTTTTTAATTTAAATTAAAATCTTTTTCGAATATCAGCTATTATATGTTTCGTTGAGAATTCATATTTTTTGGTAGATAAATAAACTATTTGGTATAAAGTTAAAATAATTTTTAAAAGATCAATTTTTGTTGTTCAAGATTTATTATTTTCAGTTCAGATTTATTTTTCTTATCTAAAGATGTAACTATTCCTTATTCTGTTAAAAATTTAACTATTCAGTTGAAAAAGAATCTGTTTTGATCTACGAATCAACTGTTCTCTTAAATAATCGCTGTTACTTATTGTAGAAAAATGTAAAAGAAGAAGGACAAAATTATTTTTTTCCTTAAAAATGAGTTTCAGACTTTTTTTTTGTTGAAAAATTTGTTGAATAAAACGGTTTTAAGAGGTATGGAGAGAAACTTCTTGAAGAACTTTTCTGCAAGTGAAAACTTTGATGTTGATTTTTTTTTATCTTTTGTTGTTTCCGAGAAAAATGCGAAAATTCGATTTTAAGAGAAAAAAATCTCCTGCCCCATAAAAGAGCAAATTTATGAAAAAACTGGTAAAAAATACAAGTGTGGTTTGTTTCTGAAAATCGACTTTATATATTTTCAAACAAGTCGTCTCCATTTTGGTAATGTTAAACATTTTTGGAATTTTCCGACGGTTTTTGGAAGAGGGCAGTAAACCCCACCCTAATCGAAAAAAATTAGAACATCTGGATTAGGTTAACAACTATAAGAGTTTGAAGAAAAAATTGCTGATTTTTTCAAATAGACGGAAAAATTAAAAATGTTGCATAGTTTTTCTATAAAATGACATATTTCATTTTTTTTAAAAGCTTTATCACAATTAAAGAAACAACTTTTGCTTCTAATTTAAGTGGCAAATGTTTCTGTGATTCGAGCATGAATTTGAAATGAAAAAGATGAATTTCCGACAAAAAATATTACGTTTCTAACCAAAAAGACGAATTTAATTTTATGAAATACATCAACTTTCTGCGAAATAGTTGATTTTTCAACTCATAAAGGATAAAAAGACTTTAATTTAAAATAAAAAAAAAGTTGAATTCAACAAAAAAAGATAAATTTTCCACAAAATAGTTGAATCATTAACCAACAAAGATTAACTTAAAACTAAATAGTTGTATTTTTAATCGAGAAGATTAATTTTCTAAAAATGGAATTTTCTTTCTTTCACCCAAGCAGTTGAATTTTTGATCAATGAAGATGACATTGTGGCCAAAAGCACTTTTTTTTGTCGAAAATGACAGTGAGACTTCCAGGCATAATGAGCCGATGCAGGAAATTCACTTTGACCAAACAAAACTTTTTAAATTGAAAACAAAGTAAATATTACATTTTCCAAGATACTTAATTTTGTTTAAACAGTGTTTTCGTTTAAACAATTTATTATCTTATAATATCGAAAATTAATGGTATTTTCGGAATTTATCGGCTTAATTTATGACTATGGAGAATGAATTATTTTATTTCAGTTATATATTTATTGTTTAAACAATTTATAAATGTTTAAATTTAACTTTCTACAGGAAAAAGGTAGATAAACATTTTTTTGACTTTTCTTCAATAAGTTCCATTGCTTTCTCCCAGATCTGAGATTTTCTAACCTATTGCTAATTGTTAAACAATTTTTATTTGTTTAAAAAAACCATTATCTTTAATATCGTAAATAAGTGGTGTTTTCTGAATGCTATGGCCTAATTAATAAATGAGAGCACCTATTTCCAAATACATTCGTCATTTTTAATCGTTCTCAAGTATTTAAAAATTTCCTTCTAAAGTAATACAAGCAATTAATTCCACTAATTAAAACGGTTAAACATTAATTACCAAATACATAATATCTTTTAATCCACATGCTCATGGGGGTTTATAAAAAAAATAAGAAAAAAGTAATAATCAAGGGCAATATTCCGAAAAATCCTTATTGCACTTGCAAGGGGTAGTTTTTGGGTCTCCAGGAAAGGGGCTCAGAGGGGTTGATATTAAAAATTCATGATCGATTCGTATTCCTTGAAGAGCTTTCATGAGATCATGAAAGTATGGCCTATACTTGTGAACGGAATTTACGGCACCTGTTAATATTAAAATGAAAAAATAAATAAAAAAATACATATTCATTTTTTTGGGAACCTAACAAAATGGAGGATGTGGGACCGTCAAAGAAATTCGGAACTTTTGTTTTTTTGGCCACCCTAGCCACTAGGGTGGTCCAAATTAATACCTGTAAAAATTTGACTTTCGATTTTTGGTGATAAAAATTTAAAAAAAGAAGTACTTGTTATAAACTTTTTGTGAATTAAAGTATAGTCCCCTCTTAAGGAGTATTCAAGGAATAATTTCCACCCAATAACTTTTGATTTTGACACGTCAAATGCTCTTTTATTGTGCCCGGAAGATGTCTTAAAAAATGCAAAATAGCAGTTTTCTATCAAATTCATGCTAAAGACGGTATTTTTTGAAAAATTTTCAACATGAATTTTTGTTAATCGAAAATTTACGAGTTTCGAAGTATATTTTAAATAATTTTAATTATTTAAACAATTTTTATTCGTTCAAACAATTTGTTTTTCCAAAAATTGTAAAAAGTTATTATTTTCTGGAAATAATTACACAATTAAAGAATGTTGAGAGCAATATATTTTTAAAGGATATTTGGTGATTATTTAAACCATTTCTATTTGTTTAAATAATTTTTCCCTCTGTAAGGCGAGAAAATTTATTATTTTCTGAAATTAATAACACAATTAACGGATGTTGAGAGTAATATTTTTTCTAATGGATATTCAGCAATTTTTTAAACAATTTTCATTGTTTTTTTTTTCATGCTTTCTCTATAAATCGTGAAACGTAATTCTTTTCTGCAATTAATGACACAATTAACGAATGTTAGGAGTAATATTTTTTTTGCGCAAGATATTTTGCAATTATTTAAACAACTATTAATGTCGCTCAATATTCAGTATTTTCTTATCTCAGAACGTATACCCTATATTGTTTAAACAATAAAAATTTGTTTAAAACATTGAAATCAACTGCTCTAAGTCAAGTATAGTGTTTTTTTCTTCTTAAAATCACCCCCGTAGATAATTGGAATCTGTGAACTGAAAATAATTTGCATGTAGATTTTTCCTAAAGTATATGAATGGAACAGAACAGAGAAGCCATTTTTTAAATTATAAATTTCAGAGAAAAAAATATATAAACGAATAAAATTTGTTTAGGCAAATTAAAATTATTTTAAAAATTGCTAAATATCCTGTAGAAAAATAATTGCTCTTAAATTCCTTCAATTGTGTCATTAATTCCAGAAAGTAATAATTTTTCACGCTTCACAAGGGGAAAAAATTGTTTGAACAAATAAAAATTGTTTAAATAATTACCAAACATCCTTCAAAAATATATTGCTTTCAACATTCTTTAATTGTATCATTATTTCCAGAAAATAATTACTTTTTACGATTTCAGGGAGAACAAATTGTTTGAACAAATATAAATTGTTTAAATAATTGTCAAATAAGTTAAACAAGAACTACTACTCTTGAAATTCATCAACTTTGTACGATTTATTCCGAAAGATAATAACTTTTCACGATTTACAGGGGAAAAAAATTGTTTAAACAATTTAGAATTATTTAAAATATACTTTGAAACTCGTCACTCATCGATTAAAAATAATTCATGTTGAAAAAATGTTTAAAAATACCGTGTTTAGCATGCATTTGATAGAAAACTGCTATTTTGCATTTTTTGGGGCATTTTCCGGGCACAATGAAAGGGGTTTGGGTCAAAATTATGTTAATTATGTTAATTATGTAATTATTATTATTATATTAATGTCAAAATTAAAAGATATTGGGTTGAAATTATTCCTTAAAAACTCCTTAAGAGATGACAATACTTTAATTTACAAAAAATTTATAACAAGTACTTTTTTCCATTTCTTTGAAAATCGAGCTTTTCCCATTTAAAACCCCATGTTAATTTCAAAAGCCCGAGGGCACGGGTTAACGTTGAAAAAAAAATACGGAATTTCTTTTTCAGGAAAACGAACAAAATGAGGCGGGGGGGGGGGGGGTATTACCAAAAAACGAAAGTCGAATTTTTGGACCACAGAATGTGCAGTAGGGTGGTCCAAAAATGCATTGGAAAAATTTTTTCTTGAATTTTTATCGGGACACCCCCCAAATTTGTTCGAATCCACCCAAAAATAAATCCATTTTTTTTGTTTTGAAAAGAAATTATATTTAGGGGTGCCGCAAGCCCCATGAAGTTTAACATGTATTTCCCATAAGAAAAAAAAGACGTTTTTGTAAATCTTATTCAGAATCCTCAATATTATCTCAATCGAGTTGAAACTAAACATTTCTCTTCACAATTAGCCATAGAATACGAATAAAATATCACTTTTAAAGAACCAACACCATAAGTCTGTTTGATAGGGTCCCAAAGAAACCCCATAAGTGAAAAAATGGGTTTTGCGAGTTTTTGACGCTAATTATAATTTTTTTGCGGTTTTTTTAATGCGAATTGTTTCTAATACATAAAATATGACTTTATACTAAAAATTAGATATTTTAATGAATTGTTTAAACCAGTTGTTATTGTTTTTAGCAATTTTCTCATAGAATGGAGTTAGAAAGACGCGGTTTTTTCACAAATTTTCCATTTGTTGTCCAATTTTCAATTAGAGGGAAGTGATAGTTCATCAATGTTAACAATAGTGATTGTTTAAACAATTTATTATAATTATTAATAATATTATATTTGAATAATGCTAGAAAGATGCGGATTTTTTTTAAATTTCTGGCTTTTTGTCCACTTTTCATTCGGAGTGAAGTAATAATGAATTCAAGTTAAAAAAATAATTGTTTAAACAATTTATCATACTTATTAATAATATTGTAATTGAATAATGCTAGAAAGATGCGTTTTTTTGTTGAAATTTCTGGCTTTTTGTTTAATTTTCATTTGGAGTGGAGTAATAATGAATTCAAGTTAACAAAATAATTGTTTAAACAATTTATTATCATTGTTGATAATATTCTCTTTGCTTAATCGGTAGAATCTTGCGTTTTTTCTGAAATTTTCAACTGTTTTTTTTTTAGGCGTGACTTGATAATTAATTAGATTTAGCAAAAATAATTGTTCAAACAAATTATTATTTTTTATGACTATCTTCATCTATATCGATTGCGCCTGTTAGTTGCGGTTTTTGGCAATTTTTACCTTTCTGTCCTTTTTTCACTTAGTGAGGTAATAATTAATTAAAGTTTACAGAAAAGTTGTTTAAACAATTTAATATTGTTTATAACTATCTTTTCTTAGATAAGTGCTAGAAAGTGGCGGTTTTTTATAAAATCTTTCACTTTGCTTCGCCTGCTTAATTACTAACAATTATTATATAAACATTAGAGATTTGCAATTCCAAGTTTTTCTTTTACGCTTTGCAATAAACTTCTTGTTGTAATCAAAAAAAAAAAAACTTTTACTAGTCATTTAAAGACCTAGTCCTTCCACCTATTCCTAAGTATTCTATTCTTTGTTTTTGCCTCTTGTGTAAAATAATTTTTTTTGTTTAAATTAATTTTTTTAAGCATTTGGAAAAGAGCAAAAATAATTCACTTAAAACAACAATACCTTTTGGAAAATCATTTTTGTTGTGGTTACTTATTATTTGTTCATAAATAAAAGGCCATGCAAAGTGAAAGATTTTAGAAAAAACCGCCACTTTCTAGCACTTATCTAAGAAAAGATAGTTATAAACAATATTAAATTGTTTAAACAACTTTTCTGTAAACTTTAATTAATTATTACCTCACTAAGTGAAAAAAGGACAGAAAGGTAAAAATTGCCAAAAACCGCAACTATCAGGCGCAATCGATATAGATGAAGATAGTCATAAACAATAATAATTTGTTCAAGCAATTATTTTTGCTAAATCTAATTAATTATCAAGTCACGCATAATAAAAAAACAAACAGTTGAAAATTAAAAAAAAAAACGCAACGTTCTACCGATTAAGCAAAGAGAATATTATCAAAAATGATAATAAATTGTTTAAACAATTATTTTGTTAACTTTAATTCATTATTACTTCACTCCAAATGAAAATTAAACAAAAAGCCAGAAATTTCAGAAAAACCCGCATATTTCTAGCATTATTCAATTATAATATTATTAATAAGTATAATAAATTGTTTAAACAATTATTTTGTTAACTTGAATTCATTATTACTTTACTCCGAATGAAAAGTGGACAAAAAACCAGAAATTAAAAAAAAACCGCATCTTTTCATCATTATTCAAATATAATATTATTATTAATTATAATAAATTGTTTAAACAATTATTTTGTTAACTTGAATTTATTATCACTTCACTACAGATGAAAATTGGACAAAAAGCCAGAAATTTAAAAAAAATCCGCATCTTTCTAGCATTATTCAAATATAATATTATTAATAATTGTGATAAATTTTTTAAACAATCACTATTGTTAACATTGATGAACTATCACTTCCCTCTTATTGAAAATTGGACAACAAATGTAAAATTTGTGAAAAAACCGCGTCTTTCTAACTCCATTCTATGAGAAAATTGCTAAAAACAATAATAAATCGTTCAAACAATTCATGAAAATATCTAGTTTTCAGTATAAAGTAATATTTCATGTATTAGAAACAATTCGCATTTAAAAAACCGCAAAAAAATCATAATTAGCGCCAAAAACTCGCAAAACCCATTTTTTCACTTATGGGGTTTCTTTGGGACCCCATAAAACAGACTTATGGTGTTGGTTTTTGAAAAGTGATATTTTATTCGTATTCTATGGCTAATTGTGAAGAGAAATGTTTAGTTTCAACTCGATTGAGATAATATTGAGGATTCTGAATAAGATTTACAAAAACGTTTTTTTTTCTTATGGGAAATACATGTTAAACTTCATGGGGCTTGCGCCACCCCTAAATATCATTTTTTTCAAAACAAAACAAAATTGATTCATTTTTGGGTGGATTCGAACAAATCTGGGGGGTGTCCCGATAAAAATTCAAAAAACAATTTTTCAATGCATTTTTGGACCACCATGGTGTGCACCCTAATGGGAAATTTCTTAAAAACAGGAGAAATAATATGACTATAAGAATATTTCCTCTACGTTTTGTGCAGGATCCTTCACCAGTAAAATTCGCGGCTCCTTCAGGGCTTGAAAGATCAATTTTTTATGAATCCGTCTCTCGCACTGTTCATAGATCACTCTTCGATAGGATCTGTTTGAGGTTCATCCGTATCGAGAGAGAAATTGGTAACGCTCGCAGATAGTACGCACGTTGCTCTCGCACCAGATCAGAGATTCAAACGATTGCAAACCGGTGAGGTTCATTAAAGTATTTGTTTATATATATATATATATATATATATATATATATATATATATATATATGTATGTATATATATTCATATTTTTATATGTGTGTATTTGTGGAGTGGATCAAGATCGATCGTAAGACTGCCGATGTAACGGGGTTCAAAAATGTCTCCATCGATTCGTAAACTTAATTTATCGCGTCATTACAGAAGGCATACTTTAGGGTGGTCTCCAAGTCCCAGACCTTCGAAACTCACTGCTTCATTTATACTCGGTCATTTCACTGAGTCATCTTCCCAAAAAGTGTACCAGTACCTTTCATTTTTCTCATCCTTTCATTCTTATATTTCATTGTCTCGCAGTTTTGTCTTACGGTCGAAAAGTTTGGGTTCATTGCAATTTTTGAATAAGTAGAACATTTAGCGCGACATGCGCGCACTAATCATCCGTTCTTTGAAAAAAATCGTCTCTTTTTCCAACATTTTTTTATAGATTTTACAGAAATTTTTTATTCACTTACACTGAAAAAAAAACTTATTTGAATCAAAGGAAATTTCTTTGATTCAAAGAAATGGTATTGCAGAATATGGCCGAAGAAATATTTCTTCAGATTAAAGAAATGTTTTCTTTGGATCTGAGGAACGCCATGCTTAAGGCATAGAAATACTTACTCTACACTGTGAAATATGCGTTGAGAGAAATAGATTTGTTATTGACTGTAATAAATAAGTATTTTATATGATAGGTGAGTTCCGTAATGTAAAGAAGTATGGTTTAAGTCCAAGAAGATAATTATTACATACAAATAAATATAACTCGGACTGAGCAAAAGTTTCTTTTGAACCAAATATATGATTCTTTGATTCAAATAAGCGTATTTTTTGGTAAACTAAACATTTCTTTGCAACAAAGAAATTTTTTTCAACGGAAATAAATATTTATTTGTTTCTAAGATGCAGCATATTGTTTAAAAAAAGACGTAACAGAGTTGAGAAAATATTAATTGATTCAAAGAACAATTTACTTAAACAGAAAGTGCACCTATTGTTTAAAAATGTTGAATAGTTAAAGTATGAAAATGAAGCAGGGCCATTCATTGAAAAAAAATAGTCAATGCAATTATAATGATCATAATTTATAATAATATACTTATTTTCATTTTCGCGGAGTAGGAAAAAGAATTTCAAGCATGACCAACTGACCAATGCTTAGAAAGACCGATAAACACCAATCGCCACATTTTTCAGATTATATCTACGGTGAAAATGTATGGCTAACTTAAAGACTGGAGAATCCATTTCTATTGTGAGGCTATAAAATCTGCGCATCTGGCGGTATATGTCTGAACTACTCAGTACAAATAAGGAATTTTACCAAAATATTTTTTCGAACGAATGGTGTATGAACTTATTTCAAAAATATATTTCTTCACTTGAAGGAAATATTTATTGGACATAAATCGCTTCACTCTATTTATTAAAAGAAACATATCTTCCAAGTGAATAAATTATTACTTAAGTGAACAAATTATTTTATTCGGCTAATGACACGTTCTGTTAGAACGAAAGAAATATCGCTTTCACTTAATTAATATTGCTTTCATTTATGTCAATATTTCTTTGATTCAAAGAAACCAAAATATTTGTTTCACGCATCGATGAGTTACTTATTTCAAATGAAATATTTTTTAATTCAAAGGCTCAAAATGATTGAACTAAACAAATATTTCTTTGGATGCGAAAGCAAGATTTAAGGAAACTAGGTTCTTAGTTTTAAAGATATCAATTCCTTGAGTTAATTATCTCATATTCTGAGGCCAAAAAATATTTCTTTATTTCAAAGAAATGGCGCCCAAAGGAATGATTCCTTTGAATCAATGCACGAGTTTGTTGCTTTTAAACAATATTCAGTACAATTAAGTAAACGGTTTTTTGGCTCAAATGAATACAATCAAAGAAATGCATTTCTGTGGATCCAAAAATTTTATTCTCAGTGTACAATCCTTTAAAATTAGCAGATTATTTTTGTTATTAACAAAATATGTCTCGCCGCGTGTCGACTTATCCGGCACCGATTTTTAAGGTATTTCCAGATTCAGGATTCATCAAAGTAGAATTAAATTCGACTATTTGAATTTAATTCGAATTTTCTATAAGATTCCAATCACGTACTACGTTTTCTGGACATATTTTTAACATAGATGTAATACATAATTTTATTTTTATATGAACGTTTTATTCTTGAAGTTCAACTGTTAGGAAACTGTAACATTTATGTGCATGATGAAACTGAGTAAATTCTGAATCTATAATGTAACGTTTTATTTAATCGAGGCAGACGCATACAACAGCACAGAAAAAACTGAAGTTAAATTTTGTTGCATGTAAAATTTTCCGCTGTTAAAATTTACATGCTGTTTAGCGAAAGTTTATCCTACGGTAAACCATTAGTGAATTGAAGTTATAAATTAGAAAACCATATTTAAAACAACTTTTCGCTTACTTAATTATTATTTTTAAAATGTTGAAACTTATCGCGGACGAATTGAAACGTAGTTTTCCTGAACGAGAATAAAGAACTTGATACAACAACAACCTTCGTTTGTTTTCGAACAAAAGGAAAAATAGGAATCGAATTAATTTTGAAGTTGAAGCATTAACAAGATTTCTAATATGATAAATAGGTTGCATCTTTAACTTATTTCAGCATAAAATTAAGTTTAAATATTAATATTCAGAAAATAATCCTAATATAAAAGTATATTTCAAATTTTAATTTAAAAAATGGTTTCATGAATGAAATGTCAGGACGGAAATTCCTTACCTCACAACCTGTGAACTATGGTTAAGATCATAGTAAATATGGCGACTTTTCGACTGCTGGTGTCCTGATTTCAAGACCGAATCCATTCATACTTTCATGTTCTTCGCACTGCTGTTAACCCTTCTAGGTCACACTGGGTCATTTTGACCCATACTGTTGCTTTAAACGAACGTAGCATACAGGTATTCGAAAAAATGACTATACTACCGCGTTGCTGCTATAGTTGGAGCTCCCACCTATAGCCTAAAGCTGTTTCTATAGGGCGCGCGCTCATCAGTAGCATTTGAGAAGCTATCAAAGCCGGAACAGGGTCTAAGTGACCCATGTGTGCTGTTAGCGTCGAAAAAGGCAAAAATTTAGTATTTGAGTTTAATTAAATAAAAGTGTTTACAAAGTGAAAAAAGTGTTAAAACTTAATTTTAAGTTGTTTAAAAGTGGCTCCTACAAAGTTGATCGCAAAACGAAGATGCAGTGTCCATCTTGCAAAGGTGCTATGTGCGATGCTCATCGTATATGGATGTGCAACGAATGTGGTGGTACTGAATAAATGTACTTTATTATGCATCAGAACATTACTAAACTTGTAATAATAAATAAATTTTACTTTTCATTACTTTTTTTCTTTACTTCATGACCTAAAATATGTTTCCTATTCCTATAAATTAAAAAAAAACACTATTTTTTACACCTCTAATATAACGTCCATCAGTATGCAAAATAAATACCTTTCTTTAAAGCTAGAGTAGAGGATTAATTTTTTTATTATTCTATCATATTTCGAGAGTATTCTCCTAAATTTTTAGCAAAATTTATCAAAAATTAAAAAAGTTATGATTTTTTTTTTAAAAAGTCTATTTTTTTGCAAAAAAAATTTTTCGAGAATTTTTATAGGTATGTTAGAAGTTGGAATGGCATATGTAATACACATAAGTTACTTAATCAGACCTTTAAGTATGTCCATGAATTTTTTCAAACCAAATGGTTCAGTAGTTATCAAGATATAAGCTGTCAAAAAGTAGTATGGGTCAAATTGACCCAGTGTGACCTTTACGTTCAAAAAAATAGGTATGCCCTCGAAGGGTTAAGTAAATAACAGACGACGCTTTTTCACTGAAAAATTATTCAGAGACAGTTTAAAAACACGAAATTATCTCAATTTATATTTAACATCATCACCATTAACTTTATTGTTCATTAACAGTCAAATTATATTTTTACAATAAATGAAAAACAACCATTTTTCTATATTTTCATAGCATTATTTACACTTAAATAATAGTTTTGAAAATTCAAATTACCACAAACGGTTAATTTTTTCTAGGTCTATTGAAAATTTGAGCTTCTTTTTAAATATTGTTCCTGTAATATTACAACCTTTAGTTCAAAAGTTCACACTATAGAAGAAAAACTTTGTTTGGTTCAAAGTACAACTACTTTGTTAAAAATTCATTTTTTTTTGTTTCATCATTTTAGTTAAAAACACTTTTTTCTGTTTAAAATTTGACTATTTTGTTGTTGTAAATTAATTTTTTAAACTGAAAATTTATCTATTCCATGTTTGGTTTAACATTTATCTTCTTCAGTTGAAAATTCAGCTATTTGGTTGAAAATTTTAGATTTTGTTTAAAACTTTGTCTTTCATGTGGTAGAATATTAATCTTCTTGGTGACTCATTCATCTTTTCGGTTGAAAGTACATTTCTTCGGTTGAAAATTTAACTATGAGTTTGAAAATTCCTTTGAAAATTAAAAATTCGGTTGAAAAATGTATTTTGTTAAAAATCAATCTCGTTTGGTAGAAAATTAATGTTTTTGGTTAAAATATGATTTCTTTGATTGAAAATTAGTTGTTTTTTTTTCTACTAAAAATTAATTTTTTCAACTATTCCATTCTTCATAAAAGAAGTATCTTTTTTGATAGAAATTTAATTTTCTTGGTTGAAAACTCATCTGCTTGGTTGAAAATTTAACTATCTTGTTGAAAATTCATATTCTGGGTTAAAAATTAAACTATTGAGTTAAAAATTCAACTATTGGGTTAAACAGTAATTTTTTTGTTTGTTTGAAGATTCATTATCTTATTCAACAAATAATTTATTTGTTGAAAAATTTATCTATTTTGTTGAAAATACCTTTTTTTGGTTAAAAATTAATTATTTTTTGTTCAAAACTTATCTCTTTGAGTAAGTTTTGGTTTTCAAAAATAAATATTTCAATTTAAATAATACAATAAAAATATTGAAAAAGGGTAATTTATCACCTGTGGCAAAAATACAACTTTTGATTGATATTTGACAAAAGTGTTACTTTTGTGCATGTCAAATACAAATTGTAATTCTGCTGAATATGTCTGGCTTTGGTTAAATAATAAAATCGTACATTAATGAATTTTGCATTTTTGTGAGTTTCATCATGCACACGAATGTGACATTCGATATTTTCGTGACAATCCATTTTTTTAGAGAAGGATTAATCAAAATATTAATCCCACCCAAATGCGGAAATTTGGCCCACATAAAAAATATTTGAATATGTTACAGAATTTTTTGTTTAAATTATGAAAACCGATTTGATGTCAAGGCATCATGGAACTAAACAATTCTTCTTGACAACGCATTTGGAAAATTTATATTCTGAAAATATGCGAAATTGATTTTTTTTTCAAAATGTTTCTTTGCGTGAGCAATCTGAATTAATGCAATACTTTTTTGAAAATTTATTTATCGTGTTTGTCTGAAGCTTGACACCAATGATTTCTTAATTTGTAGAAACAAAATTCTCATAAATTTAAGAAAACGGAATATCCATGTGATAAGGTATGAAGCTTTTCGAAAAAAAATAAAATTCTTTATTTTAGTTATGTTTTATCAATAAGTGAAGCAATCTGCTCGTATCGATAAACAGCTTATATTTTTTTATAATTAAAAGTTGGCCACGTAAAATAAACGAATAATAATTAACCTTAATTGATTACGAATATTGACAAATGAATTTTTTAAATGTTGTTTTAGAATTTCAATTTAAGAAGGAAATTTTGAAAAATCGTTCATGAATCAATTTTCGAACAACCAAAAAAACATTTAAAAAAATTATTATTTAATACACTTAATCAATTAATTTTAATTATCATTTTTTTATTCTACTTGGCCAACTTTGATTTAACAACTTCATTTAATATTGTACTCGGCTAAGTTTTTGCACCATAGATGTTTTTGGTGAAATTTCACTACTTTTCGGAAAAAAAATATATACAAAAGTAGTATAGATCAAATATTTAAAAAATAATCCTCATGAAGGAATTCAATTTTCAAATAAAATTATTACTTAGAGTGAGAATGAACAGAATTTTTTTTTATGAGTAGACACTGGAATTAATAAATGTTTTATAATTTTTAAATTGGTATAACAAACTTTCAATAATATTTCAAATTCTTGAAACATAGTATTATAAAATTGCTGTTTTTCCTGGCGTTACAATTTTATCTTAATCAGACCAATAGATTTAACTGCACTCGTGAGCAAAGGTAAAACATTCAATTTTTTTAATCATAAAATACACAGAAGATTTCAAAAGATTATAAAATTTTATACAAAATTTTTTATACAAAAATTTTATACAAAAGATTATACAAAATCCTGAAAAATAGCGTAGAAGAATATTACAGCATATGCGCGAAGAAAAAAAATTTGTTCATCACATTAAATCACTAAGATTTATTAAACAACATAAGTTATCATGAATCCCTCAAATATGGCAGTATAAAGGAGTATCACGCATATATAGTTTCATAAATCATTTTTCTCTTTTATAAAATCCTTTAAAAAATTATTCTTACTGAAGATAACGTAAATTTCTGCAAAATAGCACCTGGAAATTATCACTCAGAAAAAAGATTCTTTGATGCAAAGAAAATTTCTTAGAACTAAAGAAAAATATTCATTAACTCTGAGTTATAGAAATTTCTTTTAATTAAAAAAAAATTTGATGCAAGAAATAGCGAAAATTTTTATTTGATTTGCAAGAATTTTTTTATTTCTTTCTTGATTTTTTGCGTCCCCATCATAAAAATGTAAAAATACAAACTCTTAACATTCCAAATTGGAAAATATCACAGAATAAAAGTTCTAAAAATTATATTTTTTCATTCTTATTTGACCCTTCAATATTTAAGAAATGTAAATTGACAGAGACAAAATTTTACAATTTTAAATTAAAATCTTGGATATTGTACAATTTGAAATTAAGAGACTTTAGCGTTGAACGCGTTTAAATTCCAAACATTAAAAATGGAAAAATTTTAAATGCAAAGATTCAAAATAAAATTATTTATTCTATTTATTTATTATAAAAATTCATACAAGATGAAAAAGCAGTGTCTAGGCTCACAGAATTTAGTGAGCATAGAAGAAATATTTTCGTATAACCCAGAGAAAATGACCAAAAATAAAACTATTTCTATACCACATGATAGAATATTCAGAAAAAATTATAGAAGTATTTTACCATTATTGGCAATACTTCAGAGATGTGGAAACATTTTTTTTAATTTCCTAAGTTTGAGAGTGGAAACCCCAAATGTCCCTTACCCGGTTTTCATTATCATAATCCTAAAATTTACTTTTTTTGAATTCAGAATTTCGAAAAATTGGTGCTTAGCAACTTGCGATTCTCATGCTTTTATATATTTTCGAAGTTCCGAAACGCTTTGTTATAAAAAATGCAATATTTTTATTCCTGATATGACAGCGATAATTATTTTTTCAACTAAGGATTACTGCTATGGTTGCTTTTACTTTTTGTGCCTGATGCTAATCCCCTGCTTATCATATTATTCATTTCATTATTCATATCAATTTTACTAATCAATAATATTGGTAATAATTAAATTTAACATTAAATATGTTATAAACGTTTATATGTCTAGAATAGAATCATAATTAATTTGATTTGAAATTGTTGAAACTAATTACAGAAGTTCGTTTTCTTTCTAATTGGATCGAAATTCGATGCGTTAATAATATGCAGTGCTGGCACGGATTAATAATTTTGCTGTGCTTCTCATATTCATGGGAGCAGCTCTCGCTTATTTATTCATTGACTTCTGGCAAATCAGGGAAGTATTTTCGAATTCCTAACATGATAATGTGACTTGATTGGCATTAATTGTTAACATGCCTGCATTCGCAAATGCTGTTTCTGTCATTGATATCATGTTAAAATACTTATTCAGCTTCCGATTTATTTGCTGACCAAATTTTTGTATCAAATACCCGAGCCAGTTTGAATTTTTTTGGTTGAATCTTAAATTTTTCAGTGACCCTTATTTTTTCTTTCACTATACTATATGGGTACTTCTCTAAATTAAAAAAAAAAAAAAAAAAAAAAAAAAATTACAGGACTTTTTTAGGTTTTCCAGGACAAAAAAAGTTTTCCAGTTACCTTTTTTTATAGCGAAAAAATATTTTTCACGAAACAAAGTAGAAATTGTAGGTCTAGTGGAACTAAAATAAGTGTCATATGCGAAATTTCTTATACGCACCCAATATTTGACTTTATGGTCAAGAAACCGTTTTTTTGTGATTTTTCATCTTATCACGATGAAAAGTCACGACGTATTTCAAAGTTAATCATTTTTTCAAATTTAACAACAATTTCAAGCTAATTTAAATTTAATTTTGAATAAAATAATAAAATTTTCAAAAAAATAGTGGAATTTTTAACTAAATTGTAAAATTGTCAACCTACGAAGATGAATTTTCAAGAAATTATCGATTTCAAAGAAAAAAGATTAAACTTTAACCAAAAGCAGTTGCATTTTCAGCGATATAATTAAACTTTTTAGAAGAGAGTTTAATTCTTAACAAAAAGGATAAATTAAAATAAAATATTGGCCTATTTTAAAATTTATTTCAAAATTCAGGCAGATTAATTAACATAAAAGATAAAATTTTCTATTCCAAAAATCAATTTTCAACTAAACAATCCAATTTTGAAACAAAAAATATTAAAGTTCAACAACTATTCATTTTTTTCATTCATTCAAGTATTGAATTTTCAACACGAAAAATTTAAAATTTCAACAAAAATTTGAATTGAAAAAAAATGTCACCAAAATAGTTGAATTTTAACCCAAAAGTTGAATTTTCAGCCTAAAAAGATCAATTATTAACAAAAGTGACGAATTTTCAAACAAGAAGATTTATTTTCTATCAAAAAAGACAAATTTTCAACAAAATAAATGAATTTTCAAGTACAAAAAAATTTTCATTAAAAAAAATTTCAACATAATAGTTTGATTTCCAACTAGAGATGAATTTTCATATAAAATGATGAATCTACAAATAAAACAAATGTCAATAAAGTGGGTCAACTTTGATCCAAAAAGACCAATTTTTAACACACAAGTTAAATTTTCTAACAAAAAATACGAATTTTCAACAAATAAGGATTTTTCAGTTAAAAAAGAAAAAAATTTCATCCAAATTGTTGAAATTTGAAGCCAAAAGGCGATTTTTTTTTCAATAGTTGCATTTTCCACCCGAAAATATTAATTTTCACCGAAAAAGTTCATTTTCAACCAAACAGTTGCATTTTTAACCAAAAAGGAGGAATTTTTAACTAAGAAGAGCAGTTTTCTACTAATCAAGGCGAATTTTTAACTAAAAAATATCGATTTTCAACAAAATATGGACAAGTTACATTTTCAGGTGAAAAATTAAATTTTTAACAAAAGAGATGAACCTTCAAATAAAACAAAATTCATTTTTAACAAAGTGGTTCAGCTTTTTTCGAATAGTTAAATTGTTGTTTTGAAAAAATCAATTTTAGCCAAAAATGGAATAGTCAGTTGATCTTTTTTTTGTTCACAATTCAACTATTTGGTTGAGAATTTGTCTTTTTTGGTTGAAAATTCAACTATTTTGTTGAAAATTTTCGTATTTTGGTATGTTTGTATTTTGGTTGAAAACAATATTTCTTGGTTGAAACTGAAACTCTTTTGTCGAAAATTCATATTTTTCGTTTAAAATTTATCTATTGTAGATTAAGATGAAAATTAATTAATTAAATTAATAAAAATCATTAGGGTTGCAAATGTATCACTTTGGTTGAAAATTTGTGTTTTTTTATGGAAAACTAATTTTTGTAACTGAAAATTTAACTATTCCATATTTGGTTCCAGACT
>CAKNYM010051753.1:179508-196705 GCA_932195095.1 Andricus curvator | reverse complement strand
CCAATTTTTGTAACTGAAAATTTAACTATTCCATATTTGGTTCCAGATTGATATTTTTTATTTCAAAAATTAACTATTTGGTTAAAAATTAATCTTTCTTAGTTGAAAATTCAACTATTTGGTTGAGAATTTGTCTTTTTTGGTTCAAAATTCAACTATTTTGTTGAAAATTTATGTATTTTGTTTTGTATGTATTTTGGTTGAAAATAAAATTTCTTGGTTTAAACTGAAACTCTTTCGTTGAAAATTCATATTTTCCGTTTAAAATTCACCTATTGAAGATTACAAAATTAATTAATTAAATTAATGAAAATCATTTAAGTTGAAAAATTTGTTGTTTTTTATGGAAAACTAATTTTTGTAACTGAACATTTAATTATTCCAGATTGATATTTTTCATTTCAAAAATTAACTATTTGGTTAAAAATTGATCTTTTTCAGTTGAAAATTGAACTACTTGGTTGAGAATGCATGTATTCAGTTGAATTTTTTTTTTTTTTCTTGGTAGAACATTATTATTTTTGGTTGAAAATTCAACTATTTGGTTAAAAATTCATCTATAGTGTAGAAAATTTCCATTTTTTGTTTGAAAAGTTAGGAATTTGAAGCGTTTTAATTTAAACTAAATATAGGACCCACATTAATTTATCTAAATATTCACTGAGTTTTAAGCTTAAGAAGAACAAGTGAAAATTTGTTTGAATTATTATTCAAATAAGTCAGTAATTATTATTTAATTATTCAATTAATCGATGGTGCTAATATATTTAAGAATATTTTGAAATATATTTTATTGAAACTTTCTACATTAAATGTAATTACTGAATCCCTAGAAGCTACAAAAATCATGATATATTATTAACTGGCGATACTGTAAATACTTTCCGAGCAGATTGTTTTCAAGAATAAGAAATATATAAATGGCTCCATGTAGTGTAAAATTATATTTCGAAAAAACCTGAAATTATCAGGAAATTTTTAACAAAGATGTGAATTACGACCCTATGCAACTAGAATGATATATAATATAATATTTTAACGCTTTGAAACCATTTTTTTTTTAATTTTCTATGTTTTTCATTAGATAATTATTGTATATCCTTTTATGTTTTATTGATTAACATTTTATTGCATTGCCTTTTTTTATTAAATAATAAGCCCTAGTTAAAGAAATAAGGAAAATTGAAGATGTGTGGTGAATTGCCTATATATTAGTTTCTTCTTCCATATTTTTTTCTCTTATTACATTATTTTTCTTATATGCTCGCGCCTCGCTTTCTGTATCATATTTTCCTTTTCGCCTTCATCATCTGCTTCCCTTACTTTCCTTTCCTCGTTATTCTTCATTCTTTGACTTTTTTTTGAAATTTATGCTTTTCTTCTGATAGTTCCATATAAGTACCTGGATGCAGGTACTTACATTCGTACTTGCCATAAGCTATTGTATACGGTCACAGAGTGGAGTCTTGTGTATTTGATGTGCGTTGTCCCATAAGGTTCATATATCTCCCTTTACAACCAGGAAACGTGCGCACTGCACACGCTCCCTTTACAGCAGACGACATTCATAAATTCCAGAAGGAATCTCCAGCGTCGTCCTCGATGTTTAATGGATGCAGGTCAGGTAGATGATTGGCATTCCCACCTGAAAAACTGACCAGTACCAGTTTTGCAATATACTCTCAGGAAGGAAGGAAATACTAAACATACACTTTTAAACACACTTTTAAAGTACTTTCCAGACTCAACAAAGACGGCATTCGACGTTTACGTTTGAGCGATTTTTCAAGAATTTATAATAGAAACGACCAATTGCATTTTAAATCAGGCAAAATTTCAAGAAAAGTCTGCATGAAAAATAATAGTTGATTCCATTGAAAAAAAAGAATTTTTGGAAGAAGGTAATGTGAAAGATAAGTAAGTTGTTTATCATTTTTCTCTACATTTATTTGTTGTTTTCTTGAGAAATGCAATTTTTTTTAAAGTACTTCTCTGCGTACTTAAAGAAGTTTTCAAAAGTTATTTTGTAAGATAAGACAACTTAATATGAGTTATTTTTTTAAATTGTTAAAAAAAAATGTCAAGATTGAAAATCCCGTTCCCTTTTGTTTGCAAAATTTCGTGTGTTCTAATAAGGCCTTAGAAAATAATAAAAATTAATTTCTTTACGCTACAGTACCTTCCACTGAATTTATATATTTCTGAAAATTAACCTTCTGATGTTTTTTGAATGTTCAAGTTTAATACAATAATTTAAAATATTTCAATAAATATAGGATTTTTGACACTCAACGCTTAAGAATTTTCTTGTAGAAAAATACAGGGTAGTTAAAATGTTTTAGATTTCCTTATCCCCAAAACTTCAAGTATCTCAAAATTAAACTACACGCGTATTTTGAATTGCCGCCTAAATGATGCGCTCCACAGGCGACGCACATTGGCTGACGCCATGATAGAAGTTTCCTGCTAGCCTGCGACATGGTCACATGTCTATAAGAGATCAAAATCTTTAACGTTTGACTGAATGTTTATTAAATTTTTGAGTGTGGATGCATATCGTGAATATAAAAATATATCACGAGTTTGTAGAAGTGAAGGCACCACATTTTTGAACGTGGAAAATAGTTAAATTTTCTAGTGGAGTACTATAATCCTAACCTCTAATCTTCAATGTTCTCTAGAAAATATAGTGCAAAAGTATATTACTGAAAGTTTTTGCAATGACTTTTACCTGCTTTAAGTGTGCATGTTTAAAAAATATGACTGTTTTAAACAATATTCAAATGTCGAAGATTCTGACATACTGTGAAAATTTTATATATGATTTCTAATAATATGTCAATCAAATGTAGTTTAATTGAACAAATACCCCCATAAGAACCTCATAGCGTCACTTCTCTTTATTAGGGTTGTGGAAGGGCGACCCCTACTAGAACACAACTAGAAAGTCTAGTAGGGCCCTCGTGGCCAAAGCGTTACGTTGCCAACATGGCCCCCACTAGTTTTCCCCATTAGAGCCCGATTAGAAATAGGGAAAACTCGTCAGAGTCCTACTAGATCCCTTTCAAAATTTCTGCACGGGATTCTTTAATAGTAGCAATTTTTATTTAAACCAGACACATATCTTCTGTTGATATAAAAGAAATGAATTCTTTTGCTATATTTTCTTGATTCAAACAAATATTTCTTACTTTCAAGATAACCATATTTCGGATTCCAAAATTCGTTGAAAGCTGATTAGTCGTTCAAAGAAATATTTATTTGATTCAATGAGTTCGATTCTTTGAAATGATTCGGACGCATTTGAATCAATTAATTGTGCATGCTTGAATAAATGCTTCAAGTTTATTTAAATCAAAGTAATAATGATTTGATTCAAAATAATATTAATTAAATTAAAAATATATTTATTTGTTACAAAGAGTCCATGCATTCATACCAATGAAGTACTTATTTAGATGAACAAGATATATTGTGTTTACATGAACATTTATTTCTTCAGTTGAAGGAAATATTTCATTCTCTTACTAGAATTAAATTATTCATAACAAATAAACATTTATTCCAACGAAGTAATTCTTTTTTTAAATCAAACATTTAAGAATTTGGCATAATTTGTTTTAATTGAATACTTCTTTAGATCATAGAAATATGTTGTTAAATTCAATATCCATATATTTTATTCGAATTTTTCTGTTTCAGATTCATCATGATTTTAAATTATATATGAGTTGTTTAAATTAAATATATATAATAATAAAAATGTTAATTATAATTTCAGCTGGAAGAATACATTTGTTTATTTAGGAATATATGTACTACTGCTGAAGTACGAACTACTTTATTGCACTCGCGCATGGTTTAGGCCAAAGAAATATTTGTTTGAATCAGTGGGATATTTTTTTGCGTCAAATACTCAAAAATTTGATGCGAAGAAATAGGTTTTTGAGCCTATAAAATATTTGCTTGACTTTAAAATAATTTCTTTTAATTCATTCACATATTGTCATTTCAAAGAAATATTCATTCCCATTCTTGCACGGAAAAAATTTATCCGTAAAAAAGTCACGAGCTAGTAGCTAGGTCTCGGATATGAGAAAAATTCATCAGATATTCATGGATTTTCGTAAATAACCTGCGAACTTTGAGAAAGATTGACGAACTCGATGTGAAAATTCTAAAACGGTTCATGACTTTTTTTTTACGTGAATAAGTACAAAAATATTAGAGTGATTGGGAAAAGATTCTCAGAGCACTCACGAGCTTGCCCGACAAATCTGGGAACTCGAAACTAAGTTCGCCTGTACGTGGCCCACACACACACTCTCCCAAACGCGCGGTGCGTGTGTGCGCTCGTATGTGTGCCTCGAGCTCGTCGGATGAGTGGCTAGAAATTTTATAATACCTATTTTGTTTGGCCTTGATGGCTGAGCGTGTTTACGCACTCCTGGTTTATGTTTAGAAACTTGTGAGTCAGCAGTCTTTGAGGGTTCGAATCTTCTGAGTTGCAAATTTATAAATTAATATAAAATTAAATCGCACAAATAAAACTTTTTCCTCTTTATATTTCAGTCTGAAATTTTCAGGAACTATTCGTAGGAAATTCGAACTGTTCGTAAGAAACTTCGAAATTTATCCATATATTTCTCATAGAAATAAGGATGTAATGTTTCATTTTTTTATCTCGTATCCGAGACCTAGCTACAAGTTCGTGACTTCTTCACGGATACATTTTTTCCGTGTGGAACATTCATTTGGAACAATAAGTCATTTATTTGATTTAAAATGTATATTTTTGACTTTAATTAATATTTCTTTCATTTAAAGAAATATTTCCCTCCGACTAATAGGTCGTATTTTTGAATCAAACAATGTTAACTTAATTCTATTCACATTTGTCTGGATGAAAGAAATTCTATTTTTTATTCAAAGTGCATATATTTATTTGCCTAAAAAAAAATATTTCTTTGAAAATAATCAGGTCTTTCACTTACTTCAGCCAAGTAAAATTCAATTGATACAAGGAATCCTTTTTTTTCAGTGTCCAAATCCAGTCACTTTGTATCATAGTCTTGGATATGAGAGAAATTCAATTAAAATTCACAACCTTCCCTATTGAAGAAAATGATTAATCATCATCTGAAAAGCATGTATCATTTTAGGGACCGTACTTATTTTTTGAAAACTAAAAAAAAAATAATTTAATTGCTAAAAATTGTATCAATATAATTTATCTATATTATCATAAATAATTTATTAATCAATGACTTCAAATTTAATAAAAAAATTATTATAAAAATTCCATGTGCCTAAAAATTTAGGCAAATGTATAAACTTTCAAATACACCTCACGATGAAATAATTATTAAATTAATAATATTATATATAATGGTATAATATAAATTATTATTTGAATAATAATTAAAATTTATTAATTTAAACAAATAATTAATTCATGATAAATTATTTAATATATTTAAATACCAAAAATTAAAAGAAAAAATCCTAATTTTATTACGTAACAGCTCAAGAGGGTGGGAGGGAGGGGTCAAGAGATTTTGTTAGGATTTGTTACGGTAGGGGAAGGGGGTCCTTCATTCATGTACGTAATTTTTAGAAGTTCGCAAATGAAACAAATAACTCGCAGTAATTGTACAGAAATTTAATATGAATTTAACTTTCAGCGCCAAAGAAACTTGGTGAATGAACAAAAACCCTAGCCAACAATAATTTTTTTTAAATCAGGGAATTTTATTGGTCGGGGAAGAGTCAGGGATATCGAAAAAAAAATCTTGCAAAAGTCAGGGAATTTCTATAACTTTAAATAATTGTCAAGCAGAATAAATTTGAATTTTTTTAATTTTCATTTAAATTTGTTTTATTCGGTTTATAAAAGATTTTAGGTTAAAAATGTTACAAGTGTAAAATTATGGTATTTATTTATTAATGGTCAGGGAAAATTAAAAATTAATCAGGGAGAAAGTACGGCATTTTTAAAATGAAGCTTTGCGGTAACCCTGATATAATATTCTTATTAGTAATTTATTTTTCTTGTCTTTATATTTCTTTTTTTTTTGCAGTTTCTTTCTCCTGAAGATTATCTTTTTACTTATAAATTGTATTCATTTTTTTTAATATAAAAATTTTGATAAAAAATCATCCTTTTTGGTAGAAAATTGAACTGTTTTGTTAAAAATTCAACTATTTTGTAGAAAATTGACTTGTTGTTTAAAATCCATATTTTGTTGAAAAGTCAACTGAAAACCTTTTTGGATGAAAATTCAACTATTTTTTTGAAAATTTGTCTTTTTAATTTAAAAAATCATCCATTTTAGCAGAAATAGCATTTTTCTTAGACAAAATACAACTGTTCGGTTAAAAATTAAACAATTTTGTTAAAAAGTCATCCTTTTTGGTTGAAAATTCAACTGTTTTGTTAAAAATTTAACTATTTTGTAGAAAATCTTCCCCTTGTTTGAAATTCATGAGTTTATTTTGAAAAGTAAACTGAAACCTTTTTTGGATGAAAATTCAACTATATTTGTGCAAATTTGTCTTTTTAATTTGAAAATGTATTTGTTTCAGTAGAAATTTTATATTTAATGGATAAAAATGCAACTGTTTGTTTGAAGATTCTACAATTTTGTTAAATAGTCATCATTTTTTGGTTGCTTAAGACGCATATTTTGATGTTGAAAAGTTAAACTAACATCTCCTTTGGATGAAAATTCGAATATTTTTTTTTGAAATTTTTTTGAAAAATTCATCTCTTTCAGTAGAAACTTCATCTTTCTTGGATAAAAATGCAAACTGTTTGGTTGAAAATTAATCTTCTTTTGCTGAGGATTCTACTATTTTGTTTGAAAATTTTATTTCCTCCACTTTGTTAAGAAATCATTTTTTTGTTCAAGATTCATATTTTCAGTTGAAAATTCATCTCTTTGGTTGAAAGTTTAACTATCTGGTTGAAAATTGATCTTTTTTAATTGAAAATTCAATTGCTTGGGTAAAAGTTAAACTACTGTGTTGAATTTTTTTTTGAATGAATTTTTATCTCTTTGTTTGAAAATTTAACACGGTATCTCAACGAAAAAATAAATTATTTTTGAAATTATTGTTATATATTCCTTAATAATCCTTAATCCTTATCACACGCTTGAACGCTATGAAAAAGTAGTTCTAAGGCAAATTGAAAATTTTCGAGACACTCAATTAGAAAATTGGTTACTTAGAAAGAAGTTAGAATTTAATTTTACTTATTTGAAGAAAGGCTTAATACTTTTTTTCCTCAAATATTTGAAAAGTTTACAAACTATCCAAGAATAATAAATAATAAAGAAAATTCAAGTGCAAAAATGCTTTAAGAACCTTGCTAACAAAAACGATTTTATAATACCTAAAAATTTGCTCCGGAAATTTTTTTATTATCAACAATTTTCAAATGCAGTAATATTATAGAATGCCGCGAATTTTATTATTTAAGAATTTTCAATTTTTTCAATTTTCTTTCTCGAAGTTTGCATTTTGAATATTTTCTTTTTTGGGTATTTTCCAGGGTCACTAATTTTATTTGTTGGGATTTTTCAGTGGTTCCGAAATTTTAACAATTCAATGATTATTAGAAAATTTAGAAAATTGTTTGCATGAAAATTTCTGTTAAGGCTATGCAGAGCCAAAAATAATTTTTAAAATTTCAATTGGAAAGATCGATTTTTGGTATACATAGATATTTTAAAAGCAAATCAATTTTGACATTGAAGAAAAAATGAGTGATTTTGAACATTTTTAGTTAAAATTTTAGATTGTTCATTTCAAAAGATTTAAATTTTTTTCCAATCTTCCAGTCTTCCAATCTAAAGTTCTTGGATATTGAAGGTTTAAAATTTAAATTATTTGATTGCAAACTACGATTCCATTTAATACTTGTGATTCGATTTTGAAAATACATTTACGTTCCAAAATAAATATTTTTCTCCTTTATATTACATGATTGGCAAATCTGCGGATAGAAAACGCAAAATTTAAATCCCCTCTTTTAAAATTGATTTTTTGGGTACAATTATTTATTAAAATGATTTAAAACAATATGTTTCTGAATAGGATTATTAGCATGAAAGAGAATATTTCTTAATTAGAACTTTTAAGTCTTCACGGAACGTCCAATTAATAACTGGTCTACCTAGCTCAAAGCTAGTACAGTAATTACGCAAAACGCTCCCGGTGATCGATCGTCAGAAAGTAAATGGTAAATTGAATCGTCTGAAAGCTTTTGCTTTCTGCTTTCATGTTAAATTTAAAATATGATTTTGAGAACTCTTTTGAGAAAAAAACTTTTGAGAATGCATGTATCGGTATTTTCTTAACCCTTTCACTTTCATTTTTTTATTTACTTATTTTTCTGTTTTATTATTCTTTTTCTTTAGTTTCCATTCTGTAATTTACTAGTAAGTTACTACCTATTTTGAGAAAAATAACTTTTCAAGATAACTGATTTTACCGTTACGCCATTATAGGCCATTAGCCAGATTCTCACCTTCGTCGCAATTTAGCGTTTTATTGTTTTCTCTTTTCGAGAAGTAATAAGAGGCTACCTTTGACGACTACGAGGTCAAATAGACTTTCTTCAATCCCTAATTTTAGGTAATTGAAGCTCAGTGAGCGTGGCGGAAATTTAGACTATATCTGCATTATTTATGACATTCCTTTTCCCCTTTAAAAATGAAAAGTCTGCAAACTTCAGAAATATAAGGTGATTCAAACAATATAATCAATAATAATAATAATAATAATAATAATAATAATCAATGGAATTATTATACCGGGTGTCCAAAAAGTCCCGGGACGGCTAAATATTTCCTCGGGTAAGATATTTTTCAGGGCGGTCAAGGTCATTCTTGAAGGAACTTTCAACAAGGAATTCAATGGTGACCTTTATTTTGATCTTGACCATGACCTACACGGTCATTTCAAGGTCAAATTGATTTTTTTAAATGGGAACCTCTATTTTTTACCCCGGGAACTGAGAGAGCGCAAAATTTTACGTCCAGATATGACCTTGACAAATCGAACTTTTGACCTGGAAAGGTCAGGGCAAGGTCAAACAACGTGCAGCAGGATGACTCGACTGGCATGCATTTTTGAAGAAAATGTCCTGGTGAAGGTTCTGGTCATAAACAAGGTCAAAGTCACCAATCGATCCGGAGTATAAAATGCTATACGACTCTTGCGTTGAACATTTTCTTCATATTCGATTTGTCAAGGTCATATCTGGACGTAAAATTTTCCGCTCTCTCAGTTCCCGGGGTCAAAAATAGAGGTTCTCATTTAAAAAAATCAATTTGACCTTGAAATGACCGTGAAGGTCATGGTCAAGATCAAAATAAAGGTCACCGTTGAATTCCTTGTTGAAAGTTCCTTCAAGAATGACCTTGACCGCCCTAAAAAATATCTTACCTGAGGAAATATTTAGCCGTCCCGGGACTTTTTGGACACCCTGTATAATTATGGAACAAAGTTGGCCAGCACTTTGATATAAAAATGTAATCTGTACATTTTTTAAGATTTCTAAAAAAGAAGCTTTTTAAAAATTTTAAAATGTTTCATGAAACTGAAAATATTTCTCAAAAATTCCTGGGAAAATGTCAACTGATTTTTTATTTAAGACAATATATTTTAAGAGAAAATTGACAAAGATTTAAAAACATTTTAAATTATTTCCTATAATTTCGAAACAGAATATGGACGACTTTAAATCCAAATTCTTCAATTACCATGATTACAAAGTTTTATAAAAATTTCGATCAAGTTTAAGAGATATTTAGAAGTTTTAAAAATATTCAAAATTGATTCAAAACTTGACAACATTCCAAAAAGTTTTTTAACAAAACTTAAATTTTTGAATATTTGTAAATAAAAATGTTGAAGCTTTACGATAATAAAAAATGTCTTTAAATTCCTGGGAAAATTTAAACTGATTTTTTATTTTGAAAAATTAATTTCAAGGGAAAATTGACAAATATTTTAAAACATTTGTATTTATTTCCTAAAACTTTGAAAAAAGCTGTGGACGATTTGAAAGAAAAAATTTTCAATTAGCAAGATCACAAAGTTTCATAAGAAATTTGGAAAGGTTTCACGATAATAAAAAATATTTCTCAAAATTCATGGGATAATTTGAACTGATTTTTTATTTTGAAAAATTAATTTTAAGAAAATATTTTTAAAAAATTAAAAATATTTCAAAAGATTTTCGAAATTTTCAAAACGGAATCTGGAATATTTGAAGGCAAGTTTTTTAATTTTTCAGAATTTCAAGAAAAATTTTGGAAAATTTCAAAGAATTTTAAAAGATATTAAGAAGGTTTGGAAGTTTTGAAAATGGTTAAAAAATGATTTTAAGTTCAAAAAAATTTCCCAAAATTTGAAAAAAAATGTAAATTTTTGAAGATTTCGAAACAAATTTCAAAGTTTTTAAGGAGTTTGAAAGGCTTCAAGAAAATAAAAAACTTTCTTGAGATGACGGAGAAAATTTTTAATAACTTTTTTTTTTTGAAAAATGAAGTTTCAAAGAAAACTCGAAAAGGTATCAAGACGTTCCAAAATATTTGTACAAATTTCGAAAATATTTGGAAGATTTAAGGTCAATTTTTTTAATTTTGAAAGATTTTTGAAAATTTCAGGAATAATTCGAGTTAATTTAAGAGATATTTATCTTTCAAATTTCTATATCTTTTAAACTGACTCAAATTTTTCAAAATCCTGAAAAGTAAAAAATTATGCTTTTTTGACATATTTGAAATTTAAAAAAAAATTTGAATTTTCTCAAGAATCTTAGGAAAATTATATATTTATTTAACTTCCAAAATGAATGAAAAAATAAACTCAAAGAAGAAATGTTTATTTGAAATTTTTATTTTGTATTCTAAATTATTTATCTCCTTACATAATAATGTGGGTGAATTTTTTTTCTTTCATAACTGAAAATCTTTTTTAGTGAAGAAGTGAACTATGTGGTTGAAAATTTGTTTTTTTTTTTATTTGAAAATTAATCTCTTTTTATTGAGGATTTCACTATTTTGTTGAAAATTTGTCTTTTCCGGTTAAAAATGCAACTAATTGAAAATTTTTTTTTTTTTTGGTCGAGGATTCAACCACTTTGTTCAAAATTTATTTTTTTATTAAAAATTCATCATTTGAATTAAAAATTCTTCTCTTTAGTTGACAATGTCACTATTTGTTTGTCGGTAGAAAATTCATATATTTCGTTCAAAATTAATATTTTTGTATTAAAAAATTCAAATGTTTTGTAGAGAATTTGTTTTTTTTTTCAAAAAAAGTTAATATTTTTTGGTTGTATAATTCAACTGGTAAACATTTTTTTTTTGTTGAGAATACAGCCATTTTATTTAAAATTTGTCTTTCTTGACATGAATTCAACTATTTTTTATTGAAAATTGAAATATTTTTTGGTTGAAATATCATTTATGTTATCTCAAGAATATATTCAATAATTTAATAATAATAATAATAATAATAATCCATGGAACAAAAGTCTTCAACACTTTAAGATACAAAACCTATTGTTTGCCGTTTAAGAAATATAACATAGAATCTAAGTATCTGTTATTTGCTAGAGTCTCCCTAATTATTTAGTAGCAAATATTTCAAACGCATTAGAATTTTAAGCAAATCAGAAAAATCTGTTAAATTTATTTGAAATTTTTGATTCAAGTTTTTTTATTTAAAAACTTTGTTATTGTTAATTCACAAAATTAAAAATCTCTTTCGACGATGAAATATTTTCAATTTTCATAGATTTTTAAAAAGTAGAAAGTTTTAGTTCGAAAGTTTTTGATGATAATTTTCAGAGTCTAAAGAGATTCTTTCTAGTTACAATTAGGCAGATATCTAAAAAAACACTTTTTTCTCTACTATTTTAATGTTTAAGCGAAAATTCAGATTACTGGATAATTTTTCAAAAGGAATAATTTTCTTCAACTGAAATAGATATGAATTTTGAATAAAAAAGATGAACTTAACGAAGGAGTTTAACCTTCATCCAATTAGTTTTATTTTCAACAAAAAAGGTCAACTTTTAACCAAAAAGACGAATTTTCAAACAAAGAGATGAATTTTAAACCAAAGATGGAGTAATTAAATTTTCAATAAAAAAATTTATTTTCATCAAAAAATCAAACAAATTTTCAACAAAATAGTTACATTTTCAACCAAGTGGTTTTAATTTGTAACCAAAAAGATGAATTTTCAATTAAATTGATGAATATTTAACTGGAATACTTGAATTTTCTACCAAAAAGTGGAATTTTCAACCAAAAAGTGGAATTTTCAAC
Organism: Andricus curvator; assembly: GCA_932195095.1. NCBI lineage: Eukaryota > Metazoa > Arthropoda > Insecta > Hymenoptera > Cynipidae > Andricus > Andricus curvator. Next base: position 184,355 of record CAKNYM010051753.1, on the reverse strand, counting down.
CAAAAAGATGAGTTTTCAAACAAGATTATCAATTTTCTACTAAAAAGCCGATTTTTCAATAAAAGGCATGAATTTTTAACTAAAAAAAATTATTCGAAAATTGAATTTTGAACTAAAAGAGATCAATTTTCAACCAAAAATGGAATAGTTGAATTATCAGTGAAAAAAATTTATTTTCAACCAAACTGATGAATTTTCAACTAAAATCATGAATCTTGAACTGAAATAGTACAATTTAAAAAAAAAGAGTTTTAACTAAAATTATGAATCTTCAACTGGCATATTTGAGTTTTCAACCAAAAAGATAAATTTCCAACTAAGAAGATTAACTTTGACTAAAAATGACAACTTTTCATCAAAATTCATGGATTTTCAACTAAAAAAAAAATTAATTTTTAACCAAAAATTGAATAGTTAAATTTCTAGTTTAAAAAATTAATGTTCATTCAGAGAGACGCATTTCTAATGAAAATTATGGAATATTTAATTGATATAGTTACATTTTCAGTTAAAAGAAGATGAATTTTCAACCAAAAAGATGAATTTTCAACCAGGAAGATGAATTTTCAACCATGAAGATTAACTTCTACCAAAAAAGATGAATTTTCATCAAAATACATGGATTTTAAACTAAATGAGATCAATTTTCAGCAAAAAAAAAGTAATTTTGAAAGCAATAGTTACATTTTCAAACAAAGTGATGAATTTTCAACTCAAATGATCAATTTTTAACTGGAATAATGAAATTTTAAACCAAAGGTTTACAACAAAAATTAACAAAAAAAATGTCAACAAAGTAGTTAAAGTTTCAACTAGAATACTAAAATTTTCAGAAAAGAAAATTAATTTTCAGCCAAAGAAAAAACGAATTTTCAACAAAATATCTCATTAAGCAACCAAGAAAATGAATTTTAAATTTAAATTATGAATCTTCAACCAAAAAAAAAATAATTTTTAACAAATTGTTTAACTTTGAACCAAGTAATTAAATTTTTATTCCAAAAAAGGTGAGTTCTGAACGACAAATGTAGTATTTGATATTTCAATCAGAAAAGATTTTAATTTTTAATCAAAAACAGTTGAATTCAACAAAAAGACGAATTTTCAACATGAGTTTAATTTTCAACTAATGAATATTTTTCAGCCAACACAGAGAAAAAATTGCTAATTTTAAAGAAGATTAACTTTCTACCGAATTGAACGAATTTTCAATAAAATACATGAATTATTATCTACCAAATTTTGAATTTTTGAACGAATTTCAAACCTAACAGTTAAATTTTCAACCAAAGGCATCGATTTTTCACCAAAAAGATGAATTAGACAACAAGAAAATAAATATTTTATTGGAAAAGACAAAGTTTCAATAAAATACCGAAATTTCCAACCAAATAGTTGAATTTTCAACTAAAGAAGATAAAATGTTCAATCAAAAATGAAAAAAAAAGGTAATTCATAATAATATGATAGTTTAGAAATTTTAAAATATAATAATTTCCAGATAAACACATCAATTTTAAACAAAAAAAAATTTGAACAAATATGAATTTTCCACAAACTATTTCCACCCTAAAATTAATTTGTTCAATTTTGAACCAAAAAAGGTTTTTCAGTCCCTATTTATGAATTGCGAAAATATTGAAAATTTGAACAAATAGTTATATTAGAAGAAAAATCTTGGGTCCAAAGTCAAATTTACAGGATGAATTTATCGTTTTCAAAATTATTATTTGAATGTACATAATGCAATGAAAATATAGAAAAATGTTTCTTTTTCATTTATTGTAAAAATACCATTCTGAATGTTATTTAACAATAAAGTTACATTATAAATCTTGAATTTTTCTCATTTACCTCATGCACATAAATTTTACCTTGAAATTTTATTTTTTATGTTTTTTAAATGTTAAGAAAAAATTATAAGTACATTGGCGGATTATTACACACGCTGTGAGTCATATTTTATTAACGAGAAAAATGATCTGCTACTTTTAAAGACATTTTAGGTAAATAAAAAAAAATTTGTCATTCATATTCAATTTTTAGGAATTTTTTCGCTATAATAAAGAAACTTCTATAAATAAGATATAACGTTCTCAAATCATATAAAATTTTCTATAAAATCTGTAACAAAATGTTGGAAATTTAAATCCATCCAAAAATGAATGACAAAGAAATGCCAATTTTTTTCTCATAACATTATGTCCAAAGAAAATTTTTCCACTGAAGTAAAAAAAATCCAATATATTGTTCCTTCATTTATAATTTTTATCCAATTAATATCTTTTAAATACAAGTAGGAAATTTTCAAAAAATTCGCAATATTTGTAACAAGCCAAAGGAACGTTTTTCCACGAAAACACCTGCATGAACTAGAAAATTTCGCTTTTTCGTCAGAAAGCCACACACGTCCCACCATAACTGTCTTTTCTCTAAAAAATTCAAGATCTCGTCTGATAAAAGTGGTCCACTTCTACTGGAAGACTGTTGAGAAAAATTGGCAGAAACTTATTTTCTCAAAGTAAATTTAAGATTATTGATTTATCTATATGATATCAAGAGTAATAATTATATTCTTCGAGTTCAATTTACGAAATATAAATTCTAAATTTCAGTGTAGTACATTTTTATACAAGAAATTCGAGAATTTTAACTGAGATATCACTGAATTTGACTAAATAAGGTTAAAAGGTTTCAATAAATCAATAATTTACGTAGAATCTTTTTTATTTATAAGCGAGTAATGAAATACTTACATGAATATACCAAAAATATTATGAGAAATCATAAAACATGATGCTATGTTCTTGAAATATAAAAATGCTTTTTGTAAAATAGTACAACCTATTTCTTTGATCTTTTATTTCATTTCAAAAATATAAGCAGTTGAGCAGCACTTGACTCGGTTATGCTCGGATGGAAGCCGTCTCATCAGAACACTTTTGAACATTAATTTATTATTATCATTATTTATTTAAATTTTTTCCCGCACCTTGTTAATTCTTCTTTACTTAAAACTACGAATTTAAAGTTTCTCTCATTTTCTACTCTAATCATTATAATAAGTAATTAGAAGGTATTGTGGGTCGAAAATAGAAAATTCAGGAATTTCGAATCGATACAACGCGAAAAAGTAGCGCATTTGGATCCTGAAAAAGTGTAATTAATTTGGGATCGATAGATATGTATATGGAAAAAAATCGCCAAACCCAGGAATCTAAACTGGAAATACAATGAATATTTTAAATTCTGATTTTGGTATTAATTGAAATTCTCTTTATAAATTGTGGTTTGAAATTTTTTATGAGCATATGTGAGCTTTTTAGCATAGAACCTAAACTGGAATACAAATTCTATCAATTACTAGATTTCAAATTTGGAAAATTCAAACATCCACACATGCTCGGAAAAATTTATAAAGATAACTTTATTATATACAAAAATTAAAATGTTGAAAAATTGCTGTTATTTCCAATTTTGATTCCTGGGTCTTGGCGATTTTTCCCTAGCGCATTTTTATCACTGGAAAGTTTTTAAGTACCAGAAAAAATTCTTCTCACATTTATACAGGTGCTAAGAATTTTTTTCCAAAGACAGGGGTGAATTAAATAGGAATTATCTCTTGTAGAATGACTGATTAAAATCCGCGAAAAATGGGCAGAATTTTTCGTGCTCCAGAAACATACAAAAATTGAAATGTGGCGATTTCGAATTCCAGATTTTTTTTATTTTTATTTATTTTTTTTTATTTTATTTATTCTCTCATGTATGCTTTTGTGGGTTTTTAAATATACAATATAAATATACAGTAGTACAATATAATAAGCAGTTTATAAAAAGTATGTGACTTAGAATATTCTCATTTCTGCATACATAGTATATCCGCGCTTATTTTTTATTTCTAATTTTAATTCTAATTCTGAATCACAATTTTTCCAGATTTTTATATTTTCTTCTCACTCTATCGATCTTTTTACTAATTTTTCGCCAGACATTAAAAGCTACTAGAAAAAATCTAAAAATTAAATTTTAATCTTTAAAAACTTTTTTACTTTTACAACATTACAGTAAATAAAATTGAATTTTGATTACCTATTCACATTACTTTGCTTCAAATTATTTAATTATTTGATCTTCTTCGTATGAAAGTGATTTTGATTATTGTTTCTGATCACTATTGATGGCAATTACAATAAAAATTTTAAACTTGAAATTTTCTTCAGGGAATGTTGTATGAATATTCATCAATTTGTAGCTTAATTTCGGAAAATAACAGTAAATTTGACACGGAATTCCCATAAATTTGAAAAGTCGTTGTACAGGTTATAGCAATTTACAATTAGTTCCCGTGTATAATTATTACGCGTAATGTTAAGGCTTTGACCTGCGGCAATTTAATTTAATGTGCGAGGTTCGTCTGTCAATTGCCAGATAATGACGTGTAAATATGTATTGAGAAAGTTACGTAGAAAAGATAAGTCAGTGCAAATAACCGTCTCGAATGATGTCCCATCTCTATGCAGGTTTAAGAACATACAAAAGCTGATTCAATCTCAGAAAATTTTAAAAATTTGCATTTCTTAAACGAAGTGTCTAGACTCACCGAAAAGATTTATGCTGTGCCCACCGAATTTCGGTGAACCTAGACACTTTTTTTTGTTGCAAATTCATTTTTTCTAACTAACAATGTAACTATTTTATTTTTTGTTGGAAATTTATATTTTTCATTGGAAATTGATCCCTTATTGGTTTTTAATTTTTATTTCAAAAGTACTTAGTCTATTATTCTCTAAGAAATTCAACTATTTTGTTAAAAAGTCATCTTCTGTGGTCAGAAATTCAGCTAC
>CAKNYM010051753.1:159705-179498 GCA_932195095.1 Andricus curvator | reverse complement strand
GTGGTCAGAAATTCAGCTACTTGGTTGAAAATTTAACTATTCTGGGTAAAAAAATCATATCTCAGGTTGAACTATTTCGTTGAAAATACATTTTCTTTTGTTGAGAATTAATTTTTTCAACAACCAATGTAACTATTCCATTCTTGGTTGGAAATTGATTTTTTTTATTATTGATCTTTTCTAGTTGAAGATTCATGTATTTTGTTGAAAATTCTTCTCCTTTGGTAAAAAATTAATCTTCTTGTTTGAAAATCCACCCTCATTGGTTTTTAATTTTTATTTTAAAAGTGCTTTGTTTATTATTTTGTAAAAAATGCAACTATTTTGTTAAAATGTCATCTTCTGTGGTCAGAAATTCAGCTACTTGGTTAAAAATTTAACTATTCTGGGTTAAAAAATCATACCTTAGGTTGAACTATTCTGTTAAAAATACATTTTCTTTTGTTGAGAATTAATTTTTTCAACTAACAATGTAACTATTCCATTTTTGGTTGGAAATTGATATTTTTTATTATTCATCTTTTCTAGTTGAAGATTCATGTATTTTGTTGAAAATTCTTCTCCTTTGGTAAAAAGTTAATCTTCTTTTTTGAAAATCCACCCTTATTGGGTTTTAATTTTAATTTTAAAAGTACTTAGCTTATTATTTTGTTGAAAATGCAACTATTTTGTTAAAAAGTCATCTCTTGTGGTCAGAAATTCAGCTACTTGGTTGAAAGTTAAACTTCGTTGAAAATTTAACTATTCTGGGTTAAAACATCACATCTTAGGTTGAACTATTTTGTTAAAGATACATTTTCTTTTGTTGAAAATTAATTTTTTCAACTAACAATGCAACTATTTCATTTTTGGTTGAGAATTGCTATTTTTTATTTAACATTGATCTTTTCTAATTAAAAATTCATCCCTTTTGATTAAAAACGCAAATGTTTGGGTCTAAATTGATCTTGTTTTGGATAAGGATTCAACAGTTTGGTAAAAACTTAAACTATTTGGTTGAAAATGAACTTTTCTGTTAAATATTGAACTACTTTTATGAAAGTTTATCTTTTTGTTTAAAAATTTGCTTTTCTGTTAAAAATTCATATTTTTGGTTTAAATTTAACTAATTGGTTAAAAAATAAACTTTTTTCCTGAAAATTCAACTTTTTGGTGAAAACTGAACTTTTTTATTGAAAAATAATATTTTTAGGTTGAAAATTCAACCGTTTTGTAGATGATTCGTCCTTTTGGCTTAAAAATTCAACAATTTTGTTGAAAACTAGTGTATTTTGGTGGAACATTAATATTCTTACTGAAAAATGCATCTTTTTGGTTGAAAATTTAACAATTCACTTTTTAGAAAATTAATTTTACTGGTTAAAAAATCATCTTTTGGGTTGAACTCTTTTGTTGACAAATCTTGTTTTTTTTTTAAGATTCATCATTTTAGTTGAAAATTCATCTCTTTGGTTGAAAATGTAACCATTTTGATGAAAATTCGTTTCTTTTTGTTGAGAATTAATTTTTTCAACTTAATATGTAACTATTTCATTTTTCGTTTAAAATTTATATTACATTCTCATTCTAATGAGAAGGTATTGGTTTTATGTAAAATTTGACATAGTCGGTTTTCATCAAATCTCCACGTTTTGAGACCCCCTGAGCTAGAAAAAACGATTTTTACGAAGGTGTCTGTCTGTCTGTCTGTAGTCTGTCTGTCTGTCTGTCTGTCTGTAGCCACGATAACTTTCGAAAAAATGATCAGATTTGATTGAGCTTTGGCACACTTTTTTATGGCCGAAAAATAGAGAACGAGTTCGTTAACCAGCTATTTTGGATGAAAATCCAAAAAGTGAGCACATTTTGAAAATTTTTGAGACCACTTTTTTGGAAGATTTGAAAATTCTATGTACGGTTATTAGTAGTACGAAAAATGACGAACAAAATATTCTTATGACTTTTCGTGATAAAAAAAAAATTACTGGAGTTATAGCATTTTCAAAATTCCAAAAAACAAACGAAAATGAACATTTTAAGCCGAAAAACGCACGATATGAAAAAAAGTCAAGACGAGAAAAACGCTGCTTTTTGAACACCCTATAATATTTTCATAACAACTTTTTGAATTTTTTGAAAAATAAAAAAATCAAATTTTGATAGCACAAAAAATTAATGAAAAATCAAAAAAGCCATTTTGCTGTCAAACTATGCAAGATAGCAGAAAAGATCATCTCACCAAAATTGTGCACCTAAAAAAGATCTACAAATTTCTTATTATTCACTTTTTGATATGACGCGCAGTTTTTGTTTTATTCGTAAAAAACAGCATTGAAAATAGAAAAATCAAATTTTCAGACTAATATTACCAGCTACGAAAAAATGACCGAAACAAAATTTGTTCATCCAAGAAAGTGGTACAAATTTATTATGACTCATGTTTCGATAGGATGCGTGGTTTTTGTTTTATTCGTGAAAATAACATTGACAGTAAAAAAATCAAATTTTCGAAAAAACAATGCAAGGTACGAAAACATATAAATGAACAAAAATTGTGCATTCAAAAAAGACTTACAAACCCGTAATCAATTTTTGTGGTAAGAATATATTCAAAATGAAAAAATTAACTTTTTTGATAAACGGCACAAGCTAAAATAAAATGTTAACTAATAAAATTTGTCGCCTGAATTATATCATTACTTTTCATTTGAAATCAAATACAAATTTAGTAATTTGTATATGAAGAACATATAACACGAAACACAAAGTGCGCGCTCAGTGTATTTACCAAATCGCACGCCGTAAGTGCGCTCAAACTTTTTTGTTTCTATCATACGGTTCAAATGATTTTCAAATCAAATATCGAGCGCAAAGCGCGAGTGTCTGGATGAGAATGTGTTCCTTAAGGTCGATAGAACCTTGAGTAAATAAAGTTCCTTTTCAGTCTAAAATAAAAACAAATTTAACAATCACTTAATATGTAGAGGTTTTGATAATTTTATAATATTTGCAAACAAACTTTTTCTTTTCATCCAAGTCGAACACGAAGTTCAAAAATCTAGAGGAGCCGAGCGTAAAGCGCGATGTAAATACGCCCGAGCGCGTAGCGCGAGGTGAATACATAATCGAGCGCGAAGCGCGAGATGAATATATGATCGAGCGCGAAGCGCGAGATCCAACAGTCGCGCGCCGTAGGCGCGCTCAAACTTGCGAGCGAAGCGAGCCGCGCGCGAAGCGCGCCATGAGAATGTGCCCGCGAAGCGGGCAGATTTTTTTTTATTGAAAATCGATTTTTTCTAGTTGAAGATTCTTGTATTTTGTTGAAAAATCTACTTTTTTGGTCGAAAACTAATCGTCTTGTTTGAAAATTCATCCTTTTTGGTTCATAATGCAACAGCTTAGTTTTAAATTAATCTATTTGGGTTGAGGATTCAACAATTTTCTAGAAAATGAAACTATTCCTTGAAAATGAAATTTTTTGTTAAAAATTCATATTTTTGGTCTAAATTTAACTATTTGGTGAAACATTGAACCATTTCGATGAAAATTTAATTTTTTGTCAAAAAATCATATTTTTGGGTTGAAAATTTAACTGTTTTGATAATAATTTGTCCTTTTGGCTTTAAAATTCAACAATTTTCTTCAAAATTGTTTTATTTTGTTGAAAATTTGTGTTTTTTGATAGAAAATTAAGCACGATTTATGAAATGTTTCATGCGAAAATGATTAACTTTTTTTCAAACGGAAATGTTTATTTTTTTATTTACTCTAATAGCCGTAGAATACCATAAAGAAGGTTTTCTGTAAATTTCATAAACAAGTTGGCTGAATTACGATCTGAAGAAAAAAAAACGAAAAATTTATTTATTAAAAAACTCGGATTTTGGGATTACTTCGAAAATGGCACCCGAAAATTTCTAGATGAAACAATCAAATATTGAGGTCACTAAAATTGGATAAAATTTTAATATTCTATGAGAAAAATTCTCTATGTTGAAAATTTTATATTTCCACACCTTATAATTATCATTAAAATGGGAACATACAAAACTACAAGTAATCCCTTTTGATAAGAAAAATAATAACAAATATTGTGCAAATTGATAAACATTTGGGCTTTTTATATACTCTTCCGTGGTTAAATTGAAACTTTTTAAATTGAAAAAAAACTTATATAATGAAATTTTGAAAATATTATACATGTTTTATGTTAATGCTTTGCACTGGAAACTAGTATTTACAAAATATTTTATTTTTGAAAAAAATCCTCATCAAGATTTCCAATTTTCAACAAATGTAGGTTAGGCTAGGGTGACGGACAACTTTGCACGTAGCAACTTTGCACGTGCCCAACTGTGCACGTCGATGGTCGGACGGACAACTGTGCACGTCCATCTGTGCACGTCCAAGACCACAAGAGCCCATCTGTGCACGTCGAAATTTCGGCGTGCACAGTTGTCACTTGGACAACTGTGCACGTGCACAGTTGGTCAAGTGACAACTGTGCACGTGCACAGTTGGGCAAGTGACAACTGTGCACGTGTACAGTTGGACAAGTGACATCTGTGCACGTGCACAGTTAGGAAAGTGACATCTGTGCACGTCCAAGCCCACAGGAGCCCATCTGTGCACGTCGAAATTTCGGTGTGCAAAGTTGTCCAAGTACCATCTGTGCACGTGCACAGTTGTCCAAGTGACGACTGTGCACGTGCACAGTTGTCACGTGCACAGTTGTCCATCTGACCAACGACGTGCACAGTTGTCCGTCTGGCCATCGACGTGCACAGTTGGGCACGTGCACAGTTGCTACGTGCAAAGTTGACCCCATCCCGTTAGGCTAGCGTTTTCACGAAAAATGGGTATTTTTAATTTTAAAAAAATATTATATTTCAAAGTCAAATATTTTTTCAACAACTCACATTTTACGACTTTTCAAGCTTTTTTTACCAGAAAGTGACATTTTGTCACAAGAATCATTGGATTTTAAAGTTATATAATTGCTGGACAATTGAAGGTTACGTTAGTGTTTCATACAAAAAATTTATATTTTAAAACAAAAATCACTATTGTTTGAACAAGATTTGCAATTTTTGAGAAATTTCAAGTTATATAAGGAATTTTTAGTCCAAAATTGAAATTTTTAATAAAAAACAGTTAGATTTTTAAAAAAAGATTCAGAACCTTTTTGAAGATTTTAGGTTGTGTTGGTGTTTTAAATCGGAAATCGGCATTTTTAGTAAAAAAATTATTAGATTTCAAAGATTCCAAATTCACCGGAAATATTGATAAGGGCTTCAAAAATAATTTACAATTTTGAAACTATTATCTTATGTTAGTGTTTTTATCTGGAAATTGGTAATTTTATTTATAAAAATCGTGAGATTTTTTAAATTATTTTTATTCTTCAGATTATCATTCAGAGTCATTAAATTCACAATTTTTATACAATTGCGCCTTTCACCGAAAATGGGTATAGATTTCAGGAAATATTTACAATCTTGGAACAATTTTAGTTTATGTTAACATTGCTATTATTGATAAAAAAGCCATAAGATATCAAAGAATATTTTCTATTCATATTAATTTTATATTTGAATTTAAGAATTTCATGAGAAAAAAATCATCGCGCGCGTAACGTGCATGTTTGTCTTCTATCTTCAAAAAAAAAAAAAAAAAAAAACGAAGATCATTTACTCATTCTTTAAATTATTATATAAAAGTATCTTATTACAAAAATTCAAGATAATTTTTAAAAAGTCTGACATTTTTTCTACAAATTTCCAGCATTATTGTAATTGGGACAGAAAATCAGATTCAATTTTCAGTTTCTTCTTTTGGAAAAATGAAGGTGAGAAAATGATAATATGGTTGATATATTATGGAGGTGCGATATGATAGAAAATTTTTTTGAGATTTAAATTTTGTGGTTTGCCAATTGTAAAGGCTTTGGTAAGAAATAAGACCGCTCGTCATTCCGATCGCAAACGATAAAGTAGGCGTATCTGATAGATTCTAACGGTCCAGATTCCGGATTTTTCTGGATAAAATTGGATATATAATCATATTCATCTCTTGCGAATAGACCATAATAAATAAGGAGGAGGTGGATAAAGGATAAAAGAAAATTACTTTTCAACAAATTGGGTGTGCTTGGTTATCCCATTAACAATCTATAATTTCATCGCTCTAAAGGCTAAAGCTAACATTTGCACTTCAGCCGATTAATTTTCAAACAAAAAAAAAAACAGAAAAATGAGAATTGTTGCAGCAATTTTTAATTTTATTTGAATTTTTAATAGGCATGAATAGGCATTCGAAAGAATATAATCTGCGAATACTTTATTTATGATAAATTGAATGCATTTTTAATCAAATCCAAATTTTAGATCAATCCAATGTCAGAGATGACAGCGGTTTAGTTGTTAATCTTAAGGTAAAAATGGGAATTTAATGTATTATTAAACCAGCTATTCTGGATAAAAATTCAAAAAGTTATATTTGATAAAAAGAAAATTATCAGAGTTATAGCATTTTCAAAATCCAAAAAAAAACGAAAATGAACATTTTAAGCTGAACAACGCACGATATGAAAAATGTCAAGAAAAGAAAAACGTTGATTTTTGAAAGCCCTACGATATTATGATAAAAACTTTTTGAGATTTCCCGAAAAATCGAAAATTTCAATTTTGATCGCACAACAAAAAATGAAAAATAATAAGTTCCATTTTTTGGTCAAACTTTGTACGGTACAAAAAAAATAAACGAATGAATTAATTAATTAATTAAATTGTGCAACCAGAAAAGATCTACAAATTTGTTATTAATCACTTTTTTTATAGGATGCGTAGTTTTTGTTTTATTCGTTAAAAACAACAATGAAAATAAAAAAATTAAATTTTCGGACCAACGACACAAGCTATGATAAAAATAAATAGACAAAAGTTGCTCTTCCAAAAAAGAGTAAAAAATAATCTGAATTTGTCATCAATAATTTCTCGATAGGACGCGTAGTTTTTGTAATCATAAAAAATAACATTAAAAATACAAAAATTAAATTTTTTTAAAAACGACACAAGGTACGAAAAAAAGTTAATAGAAAAAAGTTCTTGATCCAAAAAGGATCTACAAATTTGTTAATAATAATTTGTAGATAGGACGAGCAGATTTTCTTTTAATCGTAAAAAATAAGTTTAAAAAAAATCTTTAATTAATTTATTGCTAGTGTATTCTTTTCAGTACAGAACCCTGAGTTCAAGGTATTTTTCTAAGAAAACTAGAAAAAATAATTTGAAAAACACGAAAATCACTTTTTGAAAAACCGACCTTTTCTGTTTTTAGTTCCTTAGACATTTGAATTTGTTTCTAATGTATTTTTATCAGCGGAAAGCTCTCAGATATTCAAAATACTTTTTAATTTTTTTAATAATTAAAAAAATTATTATTTACGAAAATAATAAAATAATAAAGGAAACAATTTTTTCAAATACTACTTTTTTGCATATTATTTTCGATTTCCAAAATTTAGTTTCTGCAATTACAACTAACATACGCTTTAAATTATTTCTGGTTGAAAATTCATTTTTTTTTCTTGAAAAGCCTAATATTATATTTTTGGTTCAGAATTCATGTTTTTTATTAAGAAGTTTTTTATATGTATGAAAACTTTATTGTTTTTTTTTTTAAATTCAACAATTTTGTTAGAAAATCATCGTTTTTGGTTGTAAATTTAACTATTTTGGTATAAAATTATACAATTTGGTTGAAAAAGGACTTTTTAAATGAAAATTCATATTTTTTGGTAGAAAATTCGTCTTTTTGGGTTAAAAATGTGAATATTTTGATACAAAATTAAACTATTTGATTGAAAATTCATATTTTCGGGCTGAAAATTCAAATATTTTGTGAGAAATTCGTCTTTTTGACTTGAAATTTCCACAGTTTCGTAGAATTTTTTTTCTTGCTTAACTGAAAAGTCTTTTTTTGGTTGAAACATGCCACTGTTTAGTTGAAAATTAACTTTTCTGTTGACATATCAACTGTTTTGTAGAAAATTCGTCTTCTTACCTTAAAATTTCAACAATTCGTTTGAAATTTGTTTTTTTTTCTGGACTGAAAAATCTTGTTTTGTTGAAAAATGCAACTGTTTGGTGGAAAATTATTTTTTATTTCTCATTTATATTATCGAGTTGATAATTTAACTGTTTTGTAGAAAATTCATCTCTTTGAATTGAAAATTTAACAAATTGGTTGCAATTTTTTCTTTCTTCACTGAAAAGTCTTTTCTGGTTGAAAAATCCATTATTTGATGAAAAATCAACTTTTTCATGAAAATGAACATTTTTGCTGAAAAATCATAATTTCAGGTTCAACATTCATCTGTTTTATAGAAAATTCGTCTTTTTGGCTTGACATTTCAACAATTTCGTTAAAATTTGTTTTCTCTGAAAAATCTTTTTTGGTTGAAAATTGCAACTATTTAATGGAAAATTACCTTTTTTGTTAAAAGTTCATCTTTTCGAGTTAATAATTGACCTATTTTGTAGAAAATTCGTCTCAGATATTTTTTGGTGGAAAAATTGACTATTTTGTTAAAAAAATTAATATTTTCTGGATTTATTCAACTCTACTTTATTTAAAATAAAAATATTTTATAGTTAAAACTTCAACTATTTGGTTGAAAACTAATTTTTTTTTGTGAAAGATTCATCAATCGTAGTAGAAAATTTATCTCTTCGTTTGAACATTTACTTATTTTGCTGAAAATTCGTTTTTTCGTGTTGAAAATTTAAATATTATGGTGTAAAATTCAACTATTTTGTTGAAGATTAACTTTTTTGTTGAAAATTGATATTTTTGGGTTAAAAATTTGACTGTTTTGTGCAAAAAATCGTCTTTTTGGCTTAAAGATTCAAGAATTTTCTTAACATTTCCTTTCTTTCTTGAATGAAAAATATTTTTTGGTTGTAACATCAACTATTTTGTTGAAAAATTTGTCTGTATGGGTTGAATTCATCATTTTTTATTGAAATTAATCTTTTTGAATTAAAATTTATCTTTTTGGTTGAATAATCGACTATATGTTTGAAAATTCATCTATGTTGTTAAAAATTCAGTATTTTTACTTAAAACTTAAGGAATTTAAACTTTGTAAGAAAGCGGTATAGGGGGGAAATTGTTATAAAATTATCGAGTTAAGGTCTTTCAGGTGATTTTTCAAATTTGAGAGGGAAAAGAGGGACTAGGTACATATGCCCGCATATAAGCAGTCGTACGCTCTTCTATTGTACCGTACGGTAATGATGCGAGAAAAATGATGAAATTTAACCTTTCTTAATATTTATAAAAAAATAACAGATTATAATCATAAAAAGTCACCTACTTATGAAAGAAAAAACCGCTGAGCAAGTAACGGAATGGTTTTTATAATTTTTTTTTCACTGCGAAACTGGTTTTTAACGCACGTACGGGAATGACGTTTTTGTTGTCAAAGTGCACTTTTCAGTTTTAATATCAGATTCACAGAAAAAATAGTTAATATTTTAAGCTCAATTTTATAGAATCTTGTATTAAACGATACGCCTAATATTTATGTATTTATTACTCAACTGTAACTACAATATTTTACTAGAAATGAAGACGTACGGTAATGACGCCTGAAATGACAAAAATCGAGGGACAGACTTTAAGGATTTTACAATATTATTTATTTGACCTAAAAAATTTGCATACATTAAATTTTTGTTTGTCTAAAGTTTACAAACTTGATAAATTAAGCGTTTTTCAGGTTAATGTCTGAAAAAAAGGAGAAAATCAGTTTATCATTGTGCAAAGTGAGGTCGGGACGCCGTACGGTGATGAAGTTTAAGGTGTTCTTATATTAAATTAGAGTATATGGGAACAGAAATGAGAAAAAGAACCGACCATTTTGTAGAGGATGATCATAAGTATTTATTAAAATTTAAAAAAAATCATCACGAGTTTCTGAGTTAATGTTATATTACTGGGACTTCAAGTTTTCCTTCAATCTGACAATTACCCATATATATTTTCGCAGATTCATTACACGAGGAAGCGAAAGCGACCTCTTTGTGAAGAATTCTTCAACACAGAAAATATATTTACAATATTTTTTTTTAATGCGGAAGGAAAAATATGTTTATCTTAAAGTTCAGGATATGCTTGTTGGGCAAGTGAATTTCTGACCGTCGATTTTTTAACAAAAATGACATCTGCATTCGACGTTTAAAAAGTAGCGATGCATTTGATGAAGATCGATGAGGATCGATCCAAGTTTAACTGAATTAAATCGGCCCTTGGCGCAAAAAGAGATTCTCTCGCAGATAAAGGTGGATAAGCGACAGGACAATAATTACGACTTATACGAGTCGACGGTCATTTTTCAAGATTTATTGCAAGTGATCAAAAAGACCGAAATTCCCACGATCCAGAAAAACACTATGTGTGAACGATCACTGCATGCATATTATTCTTATCGGAGATCGTTAATCAATTTTTATAGATCGATCTTTTCACAACTCTTCGAACTAGTTTTGCTTCGTCTACTAACAAGGACAGTGCAACTGAGATAAATATTAAAGAGCTTCATGCTCCATGATTTCAAATTTTTATACCCCAATCAAAAGAGGACTTTTCACTTGAGAGAGGTTTTACTCTCTAAATCTGAATTAGTAGAAAACTACTAATTTGTAGTAGTTTTCTACTAATTCAAATACTGCTGATTCGTTTACTGCTAATTAGTACAAATCTACTAATTCAATGTGTAAGAATAACCGACTAAATGAATAACTATATCTACTAAACGAATTGGTAAATGTGCTAGTAACTGTTTCAAACGGTAGTTTTAAATAAATTTAAAAACTGATTTTATAATGAGGAGAATTTTATTGAAATCAAATAATAAATTATTAAATAAATGAAAAAATTAGTTATTTCAGATTTGGTGGGGGAAATCCAAGATTTCTACATGCCGAGGGCCAAACAATAATACCAATCCCATGGGATATGGAGGAAATAGATTTTGAAAAATAAAAAATAATATTTAAATAAGCTTATGGTGGGAAATCTTTGTTTTTGCAAGTTATTAAAAAAATCAAGTTTTTGTCATATGTAATTTATATTATTGCTTTGCCCCCGGCGTCCAGACATCTTTCCAGCTGACGTCGCAATGTGAAACACCTAATACATTAAATAATTAATTGAAGTTAAAAAAATGAATTGTTTAAACAATTTATTATTATTCTTAATGATATTCAATTTGAATTTTCTGAAATCTTCAGTTTTGCCTTTACTTTTTAGTTATGAACAAATAATAAATGAACCCGAACAAGATTCTTTTTTTCAATAATATTGTAGTTTTTCAAGTAAATTATTCTTGTTCTTTTCCCAATGTTTGAAAAAAATTAATTCAAACAAAAAGCTATCTTACACAGGGACAAAAACGAAGAATAGAATAATTAGGACTAGGTGGGAGGACTAGGTCTGTGAATGACTTGTAAAAGTTTTGTTTTGAATCACAACAAGAAGCTTATTGCAAAGCGGTAAAGAAAAATTTTGAATTGCAACTATTTTGATATCAGCCCACCCTACAGCAAAATGTATTCACGAAAAAGAAAGAGATGGTGTAAAATATTTTTTCCTCTAATGTTCATTTATTATTTGTTCATAACTAAAAAGACGAAGCAAAGTTCAACATTTCAGAAACACTTGCAACTTTCTATTAATTATCTAAGAGAAGATAGTTATAAACAATAATGAATTGTTCAAACAACTATTTTTGTTGACTTGCATTAATTATTACCCCACTAATTGGAAAGTGGACAAAAAGTTAAAAACTTGAGAAAAAAACCGCAACTATCTAGTATTAATATGGAAAAAGATAGCTATAAACGATAATAATTTGTTAAAACAATCATTTTTGCCAAAGTAAATTGAATAATAACTCACTTCGAGTGAAAAGTAGACAAAAAGTTTCAATTTTTTGAAAAAACCGCGACTTTCTATCTCTATTCTAAGAGGAAATTGCTAAAAACAATATTATTATTATTATTATTATACCATTAAGCCATTTCCCTTTCGGAGTAGGCGTGACTTACCTTGTTTAAATAATTAACTTAAACATGTAATTATCAGTATACCATAGTATTTTAGGTATTAGAAGCAATTTGCATTAAAAAACTGGAAAAAAAATCATATTTAGGGCCAAGAACTCGCAAAACCCATTTTTTCACTTATGGGGTTTTTATGGGACCCAATAGACTTATGGGGGTGATATTCAAAAAGTAATATTTTATTTATATGCTATCGCTAATTGTAAAGAGAAACGTTGAGTTTCAACTCGATTCATATGGCACGAGCCCCATGAAGTTTAACACATATTTCCCATAACAAAAAAAAAGACGTTTCTGTAAATTTGATACAGAATCGTCAATATTAGTTGAATCGAGTTGAAGCCCAACACTTTTGTTCACAATGAGCCATAGAATACGAATAAAATATTACTTTTAATATATCATCCCCATAAGTCTGTCTTATAGGGTCCCAAAAAAAACCCTATAAGTGATAAAATGGGTTTTGCGAGTTTTTGACGCTAATTATGATTTTTTGCGGGTTTTAAAAATACAAATTGTTCCTAATACATGAAATACTGCTTAATTAATTTCAAGAAACATAATTGTTTGAACGATTTGTTTTTATTGTTAATAATATTCTCTTTGAATAAAGCTAGAAAATGCGGTTTCTTATAAAATTTTTAACATTTTGTCCGCTTTTCACTTGAAGTGAGTTAATATTTAATTAAATTTAGCAAGAATAATTGTCTAAACAAATTATTATTGTTTATAACTATCCACCTTTCACTTAGTATAGTAATAATTAATTTAAGTTGAACAAAAATGGTTGGTGAATTAATTTGTTATTGCTAGAAAGTGCTAGAAAGTTCCCTTTCTTCTGAAATGTTCAACTTTGCTTTGCCTTTTTAGTTATTAACAAATAATGAATAAACATGAGAGAATCATATTTCAAACAATCTCTTTCTTTTTTGTGAATATATTTTTCTGAAATGAAACAGATATTTGAAATATATTTCAAATTTTCTACATGGATCCCAGGGATTCCCTAGGGAATCTCCAGGAAAGAAGGTTGAGGGGGGGGGGGGGGCTAATATTAAGATATGTGCAATACCAAATTTTTTTACGCTTCAAAATAAACTTCTTTTTGTAATTCAAAACAAAACTTTTACAAGTCAGTTTTTATCTCTTATGTAATATAGCTTTTTTGTTTAAATCAATTTTTTCAAAAATTGGGAATAGAGCAAAAATAGTTCACTTTAAAAAATGCAAAACTATTAAAAAAATTATTCTTGTTGAGGTTCACTTATTATTTGTCCATAACTGAAAATTCAAAGCAAAACTAAAGATTTCAGAGCAAAAAGCAACTTTCTAGAATTACTCTAAGAAAATATAGTTATAAACAATGAGCAATTATTTAAATAAGCATTTTTGTTATCTTGCAATAATTATTGCATCACTGAGTGAAAAGTGGACGAAAATTTTGAGTTCAGAAAAAACCGCTACTTTTTAGCACTTAGCTAAGAAAAGATAGTTATAAACATTATTAAGTTGTTCAAAATTTTCAAAGAAAACCGCAACTATTTAGCATTATTTGAATTGTATATTATTAACAAAAATAATAAATTGTTTGAACGATTAATTTTGTTAACTTTAATTCATTATTTACCTTGCTGTAATTGAAAACTGGACGAAAAGTGTAAATTTTTGTTTAAAAAACTGCAATTTTCTAGCATTATTCTAAGAGAATATTATTAACAATAATAATATATCGTTCCTGCAATCATGCTTGTTCAAATTAATTAACTATTACCTCACTCTAATTCTATTCTAAGAGATAATTGCAAAAAACAATATTCAATTGTTTAAACAATTTATTTAAACATCTAATTATCAGTATAAGGTAGTATATAATGTATTAAAAACAATTTGAATTTAAAAACCCGCAAAAAATCATAATATATAATATATATACATATAAAATATATAATATAATATATAAAACAGACTTAATGGGGTGCTTTTTAAAAAGTAATGTTCCTTTCGTATCCTATAGCTAATTATGAATGGAAATCTCAAGTTTCTACTCGATTCACCTAATAGTGACAATTTTGAATAAAATTTACAAAAACGTTTTTTTTTCTTATGGGAAATACGTGTTAAACTTCATGGGGCTTGAGCCACCTCTAAATATCATTTTAAAAAAATGGGTTTTATTTTTTTGTTGATTCGAACAAACTTCCGGGCGATATGCATGGAAATTCGTAAAAAAAATTTTTGACAACCTAGCGCACACATCTGCGTTATACGAGGGACACATAAATTTGAGCTTATATTTGAAGGGTTTTTTCACAAGACCATGCTACTGCCACTTTTTTCAAAATACATTTAATTTGTTCTAAAATTTCCTAAAACTCCATCGCACATTTTTGTAAGACAAATTTTAATTTTTGAATTAAAAAAAATGCGAGATACGTAGAAACTAATAGCGCCATTTGATTCAACAACTTAAAAATTAATTTCATTCTTGGAAAATTGTCTATCGTTTTTGTCCTATTAGTTTCACAATAATTTTATGGAAAGAAAATTTTTTTTACCTCTTACAGATTATTAAAATTGTAATGAGAAAAATCCAATTTTATTTTGAGTCAACGATTTTATAAAATTATATTAATTTTAATATTTCAATTTTTAAGAACGCTGTTTAGCTTTCCTGAAATGCTTTTTACTGTATTACATGCTTTTACTAAACTCCCTTCATTTGTATGAGATTATATCACCAAAAGTGTACTTAAAAAATATTTGAAAATTTCTATAATTTTGTGATACATTTTAAACCTTCTAGAAATTCCTTGACTAGTCTAGATAATTTTGGAATATTTTATAATATTCTGCTCTCTAAATCCGAATTAGTAATAATTTTACTAATGCAATTAATAGCATTGTGTGTGACTGCTAAATTAGTAATTTTATCACTTTCTGCTAAATGAAATAATAAAATTTATGTTACTTAATAAATTAGTAAGGTTATTCTACTAATCTGCTTAGTAGTACTAACTTAATAATTTAAAAAGTAGCAATTAATCGCTAGGAAAACATAATTTAATAATTTTTCTATTACTTTCTGCTGTCTTTTAAGTTTCAATTAGAAAATTTTAATGTTTTCTCAATCTAGAATTAAATTTTAAATTGATATTTCAATAATGATTGTGTATGAACAACAGAATATTCAAAATTCATACAGTATTTTTAAAACAAAACACAGCATTGCTTTTTGAAGTGTAATTCAGTGTCCCCTTGACTTAAGGCGACTCTAAAGCGTAATATAAGTATCAAATTAAATTGATACTAAAATATTATTCTGATGATTAAACAAAATTTACGTAAGTAAGATAAGTAAATGTATTTTAGTAAAAAAATGTGAGTAATACAAAAAAATGCAGAAAAACAAAAAAGCGTTCTTAAATATTAAAATGTCAAAAGTAGTGTTTTCATAAAATCGTCATATAAAATGAAATTGGATTTTTCATTGCAATTTGAATCATTTGCAAAAAGTAAAAAAAAAATGTCATGAAACCATTGTAATACTAATAGAACAAAAACTAATAGATCACTTTCCAAGAAAAATTCTTTTTAATTGTTTAATCAAATGGCAGTTTTAGTTTTTACATATCTCGAATTTTTTCAACAATTCCAAGTGTTCCTATAAAAATTTACGATGGAATTTTAGAAAAAAAGTAAATGACGTCTCTCGTATAGCGCAGGCGTATGCACGCTGCTGCTGCTATGACGGCGTGACTCTCGCTCCTCTCGCGATATTTCGTTCGTGAATAAGTGGATTCTGAATTCAATTTATTGCAAATTAGATTATTTTGGTCACTTATATTATTTTTGATGCGGTAAATTAGCGTATACAGCTCTATATTAGTAAAGCAAAATACACCTAAGTATTTTTCAAAAATTCAAAAAAATGGCGGAGACATGGGACTTTGCGATTTTTGGTAACTTTTTTTTATAGTTCCACATCTTTGGTTCTAATCAACCGATTTAATTTCTCAAGTTCTAAAATTGTTTGTGATGGCATTTAAATTCAAACAAAAAGAAGCAAAGTATTAATTTGCCCCCCTCTGAAATCAAATGATTAAATTCTTTGGATCGTTCGAATTTTTTCAAAAATCTACCTGAAATATTTGTGAAGTAATTGAAGTATTTGCAAAATCTTTTCAATCTATCCAAAATCTTTGGGAAATATTTGAAATCTTTTTAAAATCTATAAAATCTTTGGGAAATCATTGTAATTTTCCTGAAATATTTGAAATATTTCTGAAATATTTGGTAATATTTGTGAAATTATTGAAATATTTTAGAAATCATTGAAATCTTTGTCCAATCTTTGAAATCTGTCTAAAATCTTTGCGAAATTATTGAAAACTTTGTGAAATCCTTAGGAAATCATTGAAATCTTTGTACACTCTTTGAAATCTATCTGACATTTTTGTGAAATAATTGAAATCTTTGAAATCTATCCAAAATCTTTGAGAAATATTTGAAACCTCTGTAAAATCTTTAAAATCTTTGGGAAATCATTATAATCTTTCTGAAATATTTGAAAATATTTTTGAAATATTTGGTAATATTTGTGAAAATATTGAAATCTTTGTGCAATCTTCGAAATATATCTAAAATATTTGCGAAATATTTGAAATCTTTGTAAAATATTTAGGAAATCATTTAAATATTTCTGAAATCGTTGAAAATCTTCGCGAAATATTTGAAATATTTGATGATATTTGTGAAATAATTTAAATCTTTCTGAAGTCCTTAAAAAATCATTTAAATGTCTGTGCACTCATTGAAATCGATCAGAAATTTTTGTGAAAGAATTGAAATCTTTTAAATTTATGCCAAATCTTTGTGTAATATTTGAAATCTTAGAAATCCTTAGAAAATCATTGAAATCTTTGTGAAATCTTTTAAATCGATCCAAAGTTTTTGCGAAATATTTGTGAAATCTTTGGTAAATCATTAATCAAATCTTTCTCATGTATTTGGAAATCTTTTCAAAATATTTGAAATATTTTTGAAAAATGTTGGTAACATTTGTGAAATTATTGAAATCATTGAAGTCTTTGTGAAATCATTATCTTTAATATCTATCTGAAATCTTTACGAAATATTTGAAATCTTTGAAATCTTTAGGAAACCATTGAAATCTTTGTAAAATATTTCTGAAATTTTTGGAAATCTTTGGAAATCTTTGCGAAATGTTTAAAATATTTTTGAAATATCTGATAATATTTGTGAGATTATCGAAATCTTTGGAAAATCATGTATCACAAAGCTTTGTGCACTCTTTGAAATCTATCTGAAATTTTGTGAAATAATTGAAATCTTTTATAAATCTTTTTAATCTATACAAAATCTTTGCGTAATATTTGCGAAGTTTTTTAAATCTTAGGGAAATCATTGAAATCTTTGTGCCTATTCCGAAATTTATATGAAATCTTTGTAAAATCGTGGCAATCTTCATGAAATCTTTCTGTAATCTTTGTGAAATATTTGTAATATTTTTAAAAAATTTGATAATATTTTTAAAATTAATGAATTCATCGAAGCCTTTGTTAAATCTTTTGAATCGATCTGAAGTAAAAAGTAAAATCTTTCTGATATCTTTGGGAATCTTCTCAAAATATTTGAAATACTTTTGAAATATTTGGTAATATTTGTAAAATTATTGAAATCATTGAAGTCTTTATGAAATATTTTAAATCTATCCCAAATTTTTGAAAAATCTTTCAAATCTTTATGTAATCTTTGGGAAATCATTGAAATCTTTGTGCAATCTTTGATATCTATTTGAAATTTTTCCGAAATATTTTAAATTTTTGGAAATCTTTGCGAAATATTTTAAATATTTTTGAAATATCTGATAATATTTATGAAATTATCGAAATCTTTGTGAAATCTTTGGAAAACCATTCATGACAAATCTTGTGCACTCTTTGAAATCTATCTGAAATTTTTATGAAATGATTGAAATCTTTTTAATCTATCCAGATACTTTTGCGAAATATATTTTCAAAATTTTGTTAATCTTGGGGAAATCATTGAAATCTTTGTACCTATTCCGAAATTTATATGAAATCTTTGTGAAATATTTGAAATATTTTAAAAAAATTTTGATAATATTTGTGAAATTATTGAAATCTTTTAAGCCTTTGTTAAATCTTTTAAATCGCCCCACAGTGAAAAGTAAAATCTTTCTGATATCTTTGGGAATCTTCTCAAAATATTTGAAATACTTTTGAAATATTTCGTAATATTTGTGAAATTGTTGAAATCATTGAAGTCTTCATGAAATCTTTTAAATCTATCACACATTTTTGAAAAGTCTTTCAAATCTTTATGTAATCTTTGGGAAATCATTGAAGTCTTTGTGCAATCTTTAATATCTATCTGAAATTTTTGCGAAATATTTGAAATCTTCGGAAATCTTTGGAAATCTTTGCGAAATATTTTAAATATTTTTGAAATATCTGAAAATATTTGTGAAATTATCAAAGTCTCCGTGAAATCTTTAGAAAATCATTCATCACAAATCTTTGTGCACTCTTTGAAATCTATATGAAATTTTTGTGAAATAATTGAAATCTTTCTGAAATCTTTTAAATCTATCCAGAAACTTTTGCGAAATATTTCCAAAATTTTTGTAATCTTGGGGTAATCATTGAAACTTTGTGAAATCATGGAAATCTTCATGAAATCTTTGCGAAATATTTGAAATATTTTCAAAAAATTTGATAATATTTGTGAAATTATTGAAACCTTTTTTAAATCTTTGGGAAATCATTGAAGTCTCTGTGAAATCTTTTGAATCTATCCGAAATCTTTGCCAAATATTTAAAATCTTTGGGAAATCATTTAAATCTTTGTGAAATCTCTGTAAAATCATTGAAGTCTTTGTGAAATATTTTCAATCTATCCGAAAACTTTGCTAAATATTTAAAATCTTCAAGAAATCATTGAAATCTTTGTGAAATCATTGACATCTTTGTGCACTCTTTGAGATCCATCCAAAATCTTTGTGAAATAATTGAAGTATTTGTGAAATCTTTCAAAAATATTCGAAATCTTTGATGCAAAATATTTGTGAAATTTCTTCAATCTTTGGAAAATCGTTCAAATCTTTGTGAAATCTTTGGAAATCTTCTCAAAATATTTGAAATATTTTTTTAATATTTGGTAATATTTGTGAAATTTTTGAAATCATTGAAGTCTATGTGAAATCTTTTAAATCTATCCAAAATCTTTCAAATCTTTATGCAATCTTTGGGAAATCATTTAAATCTTTGTGCGACCTTTGATATCTATCTAAAATCTTTGCGAAATATTTGAAATCTTTGTGCAATCTTTGAAATCTTCAGGAAACCATTAAAATCTTTGTAAAATCTTTATATTTATATATATATATATATATATATATATATAATATGATAATATAAATATATATATATATATAATAATTATATTTATTTATATTTAAAATCTTTGGGAAATCATTGAAATTTTGGTGAAATCTCTGGGAAATCATTGAAGTCTTTGTGAAATATTTTTAATCTGTCCGAAAACTTTGCGAAATATTTAAAATCTTTCAGAAATCATTGAAATCTTTGGGAAATCTTTTATCACAAATCTTTGTGCACTCTTTGAAATCTATCTGAATTTTTT
>CAKNYM010051753.1:136697-159695 GCA_932195095.1 Andricus curvator | reverse complement strand
ATCTATCTGAATTTTTTGTGAAATAATTGAAATCTTTTTGAAATCTTTCAAATCTATCCAAAATCTTTGCGTAATATTTGCGAAATTTTTTAAATCTTAGGGAAATCATTGAAATCTTTGTGCACACTCGGAAATTTATCTGAAATCTTTGCGAAATGTTTGAAATCTTTGGGAAATCATGGAAATCTTCGTGAAATCTTTCTGAAATCTTTAGAAATCTTTGCGAAATATTTAGAATATTTTTAGAAAATTTGATAATATTTGTGAAATTATAGAAATCTTTGTGAAATCTTTGAGAAATCATTGAAGTCTTTGTGAAATATTTTAAATCTATCCGAAATCTTTGCGAAATATTTAAAATCTTTGGGAAATCATTGAAATCTTTGTGAACTC
Organism: Andricus curvator; assembly: GCA_932195095.1. Taxonomy (NCBI): domain Eukaryota; kingdom Metazoa; phylum Arthropoda; class Insecta; order Hymenoptera; family Cynipidae; genus Andricus; species Andricus curvator. Next base: position 159,302 of record CAKNYM010051753.1, on the reverse strand, counting down.
TTTGAAATCCATAGGAAATCTTTGTGAAATAATTGAAGTATTTGTGAAATCTTTTAAATCTATCCGAAATCTTTGTGAAATATTTGTGAAATCTTTGAAATCTTTAGGAAACCATTAAAATCTTTGTAAAATCTTTCTGAAATGTTTAGAAATCTTTTGAAATCTTGGCGAAACATTTAAAATATTTTTGAAATATCTGATAATATTTGTGAAATTATCGAAATCTTAGTGAAATCTTTGGAAAATCATTTATCACAAATCTTTGTGCACTCTTTGAAATCTATCTGAATTTTTTGTGAAATAATTGAAATCTTTTTGAAATCTTCTAAATCTATCCAAAGTCTTTGCGTAATATTTGTGAAATTTTTTAAAACTTTGAGAAATCATTAAAATCTTTGTGCACACTCGGAAATTTATCTGAAATCTTTGAAATCTTTGTGAAATCTTTGAGAAATCATTGAAGTCTTTGTGAAATATTTTTAATCTATCCGAAATCTTTGCCAAATATTTAAAATCTTTGGGAAATCATTGAAATCTTTGTGAAAACGCTGGGAAATCATTTAAGTCTTTGTGAAATATTTTTAATCTGTCCGACAACTTTGCTCAATATTTAAAATCTTTAATAAATCGTTCAAATCTTTGTGAAATCATTGAAATCTTTGTGCACTCTTTGAAATCCATCGGAAATCTTTGTGAAATAATTAAAGCATTTGTGAAATCTTATAAATCTATCCGAAATTTGTGCTAAATATTTGAAATCTTTAGAAAATTATTAAAATCTTTGTGGAATCTTTGAAATCTACCTGAAATCTTTGAAATCATTGAAAATCATGGAAATCTTTGTGAAATCTTTGGCAATATGAATTTTATACCTGTATTCATTATTTATTATTCACTCTTCATTGTTTATTTATTATTTATGATATATGTGAAATTTTTACATAGTATAATATTATTATAATATGTACAAATTGTGCCATCTAATATTGCAAGTCTATGCCCCTGCCTCCACCTAGAAAAAAAGACTCCGCCGCTTCTGGATCTGGATTTTTTTTTTAGTATTTCTGTAATCATCCTGAACTTTTGAGACTGTTCAAGAACAATCCAGAATGTTCCAGATATATGTCTAAAATGTCTAAGAATATTCAAAAATTTTCAAAACTTTTCTAGAATATTTCAAATTTTTTTTTGAGTATTCCTGAAGAAAATAGTCCACGATTGTCTGAAGAACAAGCTGCGACTTATAGCATACAACAAGATAAATGTAACATTTTTTCAAAGTGGACAAATCGTTAATTCTAGAAAAATTCTCGTCCACTTCTTCAAAGCCTAAAAAATGAGTTTTGACTGACTTTTATTTATATCGCGATGAAATTAACATTTTTTTGAAATGGCAGTTTCGGAAGTCAGTGTCTGAAAGAGTGAAAGATTAATTCGACCACCTTGTTGGGCTCGATCGGCATTTCGTGGGAGCGGAGTTCGCTTTAACGAACGCCGCAAAATCCCAAAGTGGCTGATGAAAATTTCATCGCACGCAAGCAAACGAGCGAGTATATAAGAGAGTGAACAAGGCCCAACGGCTTGCATACGTAATGCTTTTTAGCTAATATAGGACGCACGAGTTTTTTGGGGCCGCGGCCCGCACTGTCTGATGGCCCTCTTCTTTTTCAGTTTGCTCTTCGTCATTTCTTCTAGCTGAGTATAAAAAGACATAACTCACGATTTAGATTTTAGACGTCATGTGACTCAAAACGCCATACCAATCACGTCACTATAATGTGACTTATCACCTTAAAAATGAAGAAACTTTATCAACCTCTATGAACCTCGAGGAGTCGAGGCGCATGAATATTCCACAAATTATTTTTTCCCAAATATTAATTTCACCTTAAATCATTTGACCGAATAGCTTTCTATACTTTTTATTTTCACTAATTGTTACTTTACCTCATTTTTATTTTTCCGAATAACCATTGGACACAATTTTTATTTCATCAAATTATAATTTAATACCAATTTTATTTTTTCCAAATTACTGTGCGATATAATTTGTATTTTTCCAAATAAGCACATATCTTGAAATTCATTTATATGAAATGTCAGAATCCCCATGTCATCGAAACTGTATGTAACATCATTCGCCCTAAAATGACGTTCGGCATTCTGGTTAGCTAATTCGAATTTCGCAGCATTATTCAACCAATCAGAATGCCGAACGTCATTTTGGGAAGAATGACAGATGCCATTTCATTTAAATGAATTTTAGGTTATGTGCTTATTCCAAAGAATAAAAATTATGTCAAGCAGAAATTCAGAAAAATGAAAATGATCTCAAATGGTAATTCGAAAATATAAAAATTATGACAAACGGCAATTCGGATAAATAAAAATTAGAAGAAAAAGTAATTCGGAAAATAAAAATTAGGTAAATTGGCAATTTGGATATATAAAAATTATTCCAAATTGCTATTCAGATTGCTCATGAACCTCCATACTAGAGCGTTCTAAAAATACCTAATTTTTTTTTATCGCGCTCCCTCCAAACTTGTTCAATTTGGTAAAAAAATAAATGCCTATTTTTTATTTTATTAAAAAAAAGTTTAAACCCAAAATTAAACAAACTCTTAATTAACGGTTATTTCCGTAAAAATAACCCAGGCACACAACAAAATAAAAGTGTCATGTGCGGTGAACTAGACCACCATATCGATGTTTTTGGGGTCGCTGAATCTGAATCTGATGACGGATTTTCTCCATCACATCAGATTTTTGAGAAAATTAGCATTTTTGGCAATTTTTAAAAATCAACATAGGGTGCAATTCTGATGCTTTAGAAACTTCTAGTAGGGCTCAAAAATAAGATGGAACCTTGAAGTTTCTAGAACGTCATATTCACACCCTATGTTGTTTTTAAAAGATGGCAAAAAAGACTACTTTTATCAAAAACCTGACACGTGACACTTTTATTTTTTTTGTGAGCTTGTGTAATTGTCAGGAGCCCATGAAACATTTGCAATTTTGTCAAAAAATACAGAAATAATCAAAAGTTTTTTTTTAAATAACGGATTTTCCAGCGCTTTTGTTTTCCACCGAATTATAATCACTTTATACTCACTTGAATAGATTTTCTGCAAAAACATTTTTATTTTTCAATAATGTTAAAAATTCGTTGGATCTCAGTCAAAGATAAGTTTCTCTAATTAAAATCAATTTCTTTTCATTCAAAGAAATTTCTTTGGCTGAAAGAAATTGGTTTGCGTTTAAATAAAAATGTTTTCTATTCAAAGTGATTTTCCTAATTTTCAAGTTATTTTTGATTGAATGAAAAAAATTATGTTGAAGATACTTTCTCTATAATGGAAGACAGATATTTTTCTGAGTGTTGATTCATTTTAATATTTAACAATTAATTAATTTGAAAATTTTGAAATTATTAATGTTTATACAATTTTTAGATTAAAAATGGTAATTTTTCGAGTTGAAAAAGGGAAAAGGGTAGTTCTGTCACACCCAAACCATTTTCTAGCTGGAAAAATGATCAATAAATTGCTTTTATGTCAATTCGGTAACTATTTTTTCGAATTTTCAAAATGCACAATTTGATATTTTAACCATATAAATGATAGTTTTTCACGCTTAGGGGTAGTATTTTTGTTATAATTGGTTCATGTTTTTGTTTTATCGTCTGGTACCATCAATTGTACTTGCTGCCAAACACTTATTATTTTTACGGAAATTAACGTTATGCCAACAGCCATATCACGCTGAAAAAATCAGTTCTCGTCAGATCACTGAAGTTAAGCAACATTGGGCGCGGTTAGTGCTTGGATGGGTGACCAATCGAGAAAACTGAGTGCTGTTGGCACATCGTGGGTGTGGTGAGCCCACACTTGTATTAGTTATTTACTACAAGAAACTATCCACCTAGAAACACTACCCGAGTCGGGTAGTGTCACGCCTACCCTGAAAGGGAAATGGCTTAATGGTATACAACGTTCATTAATTGTTATAATCATTTTGGTCCTAGTATCGCAACCCAAAGAATTTTTGTAAAAAGAACACCAAAATACGCATTTATTTTTTCAACAAATGGGAAACGTTTACGGGGTGCGTGATCCAAAAAACAACATTTACTTTTTTTAGGACACCCCACTCTATATATTTGTTGAATTCAAAAACTGTAAAAATGTGTTCAGTAATCAGTTTTCCAAACAAATGGGAGACTATAAGCCCAAAATATTTGGAATTTTATTCAATTCAAGAATTTTCCTTTAAAAAAATGTTTGAAGAAAATGGTACATAATAGTTGAAACGGGTTTTTAAATAATTAGGGCTCACCAAAATCACAATCATTGAGTTCCATGAATAGAAATATGAGGAAGTATCAAAATTCTCAAATTTAAGGCAACGACCCATATAATTTAATAGAGGTGAATATGGCATATAAGACGTATACTTTCACTGACTACTCATTCATTCATGAAGTTTCATTCATGACCGTTAGCACGTATCGAAAAAAATATTAGTTTGGTCTTTCCTTTTTCCGCGGGGCTAAGAAGTTTTAAGTGTATACCAAAATGACTTCCTATAATTTTGAGCAAAGCAAATCTCTCAGGTCGCACAACACGGTCAAGGGTCAAAATCAAGAAAAAATTGATTTTTCTCATTATTTTCTTAAGATATTATGGTATTGACAAGGGTAATTTATAAGTGAAGATGTTATTTGAAACTATTCAATGTTGTTGATTACTGGTCCATGTAATGGACACAAATTTTGCACAAAATAGTGCGGAATTTTAAGCTAAAAATACGAGCTTTCTACAAAACGGTTGAATGTCGAAGAAAATAATTGAATTTTTAAACAAAAAGATAAATTTCCAACCGAGAAGAATAATTTTCTTTTAAAAAAGACGAATTCTCAATAAAGTAAATAAATTTTTCACCAAATAGTTGCATTTTCAACAAAGAAGATTATTTTTTTCATCAAAAAGAGAATTATTAACAAAATACATACATTTCTAAACAAATAGTTAAATTTTTGACCAAAAAAATCAATTTTCTACCGAAAAAGAAGAATTTTCAACAAATTATATAAATTTCCAACCAAATATTTAAATATTTTCAGTTGAAAAATTAATTTTGACTGAAAAAATTAAGTTTTAACAAAGTAGGTAATTTAAGTTTCAACCAAAGAGATGAATTTTATACTAAAATAATGAATCTTCACTCAAAAAAAATGAATTTGCGAAAAAAAAGTTCAGCTTTCAGCTAAAGAGTTGAATTTTCAACCTAAAAATATGAATCTTCAATGAAAAATATAATAGTTGATACTTCAACACAAAAATATTTTAATTTTAAATAAAAAAAAATTTAATTGAACCAAAAAGGATGAATTTTGAACCAAGTAGTTGACTTATCAACATGAAGATTATTTTCTACCAACAAGATGAAGTTAAAAAAGATGCCTTTATAACCGAAAACAGAACAGTTACTTTTTCATTTTTTTTTAAATTTAATTTAGAGAAGCGAGTTTTCTTACAAAACAGTTATAACAGTCTATAACAGTTGAATTAAAAGCATAATTCTTCAACCAAAAGTATGAATTTTCAAGAAAGTATTTCAAGTTTCAACCAAGGACGATGGAGAGATATTGCATACCCTTTTTTCAACATTTCCTTCAAAAACCATATTTTGCTTCCTCATAGAGGAAGCTTTGTAATGGTAACATTTTACAAAAATTTTAAATTCATTTAATTAAACCTTCCTCAATTTAAATAAGTCTGATACAATGTTCTGAGCAATTGTCCGGATGTGTGTGTGTGTGCGGATGTGTGGATGTCACACTTTTTTGTGAACATGTTAACTTGGATAACTCAAAGTTGATGCAACAACATAAAAGATCCCTTGGTTCGAGACGAATCCATTGACCTATAATATTAATGCATGTAATTAAATAGTAGGGAAGTTATGGTAATTTATATATTTTGAAAATCCGTTTTTCATGGTAAAACTTTTTTCATTAATATAGTTCAAAGTTGATGCAAGAACAGAAAAGATGTGTTGATTCGAGACGAATCGATTGACCTATGATATGATTACATTTTATTGAAGCGTAAGGAAGCTATGGTAATGCATAATATTTGAAAATAATGTTTTTTATAATACAATTTTTTTTCAACTTAATTTCGAAGTTGATGCAAGAATATAAAAGATTCCTTGGTTCTAGAGGAATCGATTGACCTATAATATTAATAAATTTTATCAAAGAGTAAGGAAGTTATGGTCATTTATATTATATTAAAAAACGATTTTTATAGTAAACTAGCTGTGAATTCGATCTCGAGTGTTTTCACTTTGTTTGTATTTATAATTATATGGTGCTCATTTCACGAGCACTTTGCTTCCCATTAGCAAATGTATTTGCTTCCTCATAGAGGAAGCATTAGTTCTTTTTTTCAATAATAGATAAACCAAAGTCTTCATTTTGAATAATTTAAAAATAGAAATGTACAAAAAATGCAAAACTACAAAATAATTCAAAAAAAATTTTAACACAAAGACAAATCAGACAAATCAAATTTTGTATTCGAAATGATAATTTTTCGAGCTGGAAAAGGGATGGGAAAAGTTCTGTAGCACCCTATCCCTTTCCCAGCTTTATGATTTCTTTACGAAAATTGTCAGAATTACCCTATTTGAAAACTTAGGATCAAAAAGTCTTTTCTATTAATGTGTCAACTTTGAATTATGTCAATGAAAAAAGTTTTTCTGTTTGGAGAAGATGACTCAAATATTATAAATGAGCATAACTTCCTCAATCTTCAATAAAGTGTCTGAATATTATAAATCAATCGATTCCACTCAAACCAAGTAATCTTTTATATTCTTGCATCAACTTTGAATTATGTTGAAGAAAAAAGTTTTACTACAAAAAACCGTATTTTCAAATATTATGCATTGCCATGGCTTCCTTACTCTTCAATAAAATGTATCAGTGTTATAGGTCAATCGATTCGTCTCGAATCAACACATCTTTTCTGTTCTTGCATCAACTTTAAATTATGTTGAAGAAAAAAGCTTTACTATAAAAACCCGTATTTTTAAATATTATGCATTACCATAGCTTCCTTACTCTTCAATAAAATGTATTAATATTGAAGGTCAATCGATTCGACTCGAATCAACACATCTTTTCTGTTCTTGCATCAACTCTGAATTATGATAATAAAAAAATTTTTACTATAAAAAACCGATTTTTGGAATATATAAATTACCATAACTTCCCTACTCTGTGATAAAATGTATTAATATTATAGATCAATCGATTTGCCTTGCATCAAGGAATCTTTTCCGTTCCTGCATCAATTTTGAATTATGTTAGTGAAAACAGTTTTACTATAAAAAACCGATTTTCAAAATATATAAATCACAATAACTTCCATACTCTTTAATAAAATGTATTAATATTATAGGTCAATCGATTCGTTTTGAACCAAGGAATCTTTTATATACTTGCATCAACTTTAAATTATGTTGAAGAAAAAAGTTTTACTATAAAAAACCGTATTTTAAAATATCATACATTACCATAGCTTCCTTACTGTTAAAGAAAATGTATTAATTTTAAAGGTCAATCGATTCGACTCGAATCAACACATCTTTTCTGTTCTTGCATCAACTTTGAATTATGATAATCAAAAAAGTTTTACTATAAAAAACCGATTTTCAAAATATATAAATTACCATAACTTCCCTACTCTTTAATAAAATATATTAATATTATAGGTCAATCGATTCGTCTCGAACCAAGGAATCTTTTATATTCTTGCATCAACTTTGCATTATATTAATGAAAAAAGTTTTACTATAAAAAACCGTTTTTTCAAATATTATTAAGTGCTCAGAAACAATGCAACAAATATTTTTAGAAATCCTTCAGTCAGCTTCAAGATATTAGTCAGAAAAATAAGCCCTCCAAATTTCATCAATTTATCTGCGACCGTTTTTAAGTTATCGTGTTCACAAAAAACCGTGACATCCACACATCCACACACACACACATACAAACACAGACCCATGCAGACAATTGCTTAGAACATTGTATTAGACATTTTAAATTGGGGAAGGTTCAATTAAATGAATTTAAAATTTTTGGAAAATGTTACCATTACAAAGCTTCCTCTATGAGGAAGCAAAATTGTCTCATTCTCATAATTTAAAGTTGATGCAAGAATCGAAAAGTTGTGTTGATTCAAGACGAATCGATTAACTTATAACATTGATACATTTTACTGAAGAGTAAGGAAACTATATGGTAATGCATAATATTTGAAAACACGGTTTTTTATAGTAAAACTGTTTTCACTAACATAATTCAAAATTGATGCAAGAACGGAAAAGATTCCTTGAATCGAGGCAAATTGATTGCTATATATTATCAATATACTTTATTGAAGATTAAAGAAATTATAGTCATTAAACTTTTTGATCATAAATTTTCAAACAAAATAATTCTGACAATTTTTGTAAAGTAATCATAAGGCTGGGAAAGGGATGGGATGCGACAGAACATTTTCTCTTCCCTCTTCCAGCACGAAGAATTATAATTTCGAATACAAAATATGATTTGTCTGATTTGTCTTTGTATTTAAGAAATTGTTTGTATTATTTTGTAATTTTGTATTTTTTTGTAAAATTTTATTTTTAAATTGATCAAAATGAAGACTTTAGTTTGTCTATTATTGAAAAAAATAACTAATGCTTCCTCTATGAGGAAGCAAATACATTTGCTAACGGTAAGCAAAGTGCTCGTGAGTATTTCAAGTTTCAACCAAGGACGATGAAAAGATATTGCATACTGTTTTTTCAACATTTCCTTCAAAAACCATATTTTTCGGTTTATTCACGTTAGTTTTCAGGGCCATGATAATTGAAAAATATAAATAAAGTGGAATTCATCGCCTCATTATATTCAATTTGAAAAGTTCTTTTCAATCATTGGGGAAACCCCCACCACTATCACATATATTCAGATTATATATATATAAGTGCTTTGTTAGGTTAAAATAAGATTTGAATTTTTCATCGATTAAGTTTAAATTTTCTGAAATTAACCAAAAGTAGCGAAAACATATTATTGTAATAAACTTGAAATAGAAACTGATATAGGTTTATTGTTAATAAGAGTGCGCCAATTTAGCCTGCGTTCCCCTACCGTGGGAAAAGAGGGAAAGTGGCTCAAATGAATTCACTTCTGCTTCGCTTGAAAAGATGATCGAAAAAACTTGTAAGATGGACCACCGTCCATGTAAAACTTGAAATACCGTTAGTTCCATGCATCTGAAGATTATGTCATTCCTACCTATCCTCCATTTACTTTTATTTTCGGGGTCAATTTAGGTTATTCGTGCTTTGGGTCATCGGGACATTAAGTAATTTTAAAACATTCGGAAAAGAAGATATCGAAGTTTGCGTGGGTGATAATGTCCCTATTTGATTCCGAGGCTCATAAAATTAAAAGCTTACATTTTGCCGCTAAAAAAATGCTTATCAACAGAAGAGAAATTCTTATCTCGCTAAGTGGCATGAAACTTCTTCATTGTACTTTAAAAATGAGAATAACTTAAAGTCAATTTATTTTTTATACTTTGAGGTTATATAAATATAATTTTCCTACGATTCTTGAGAACATTCAAAAAGATTTTTGAAAGTTTCAGATGTCAAATCAAAATTTCAACAAAAAAGTTTTTCTTTAAACAAATAGTTGAATCTTCAAATAAAAAAGATGAATTCTCAACGAAAAATTTAATAGGTAATATTTTATTCTGAAAAGATTTTATTTTAAATCAAAAACATTCGAAATCATCCAAAAAAGACAAATTTTCAACCAGTTGTATTTTTACAAAAATGATTAAATATTTTCCAAAAGAGACGAATTTGCAACAAATCATTTTAATTTTTTAACCCGAAAATATGAATTTACAAGAAAAAAGTTAATCTTCAACGAAATACATGAATTTTCTACCAAAAAAACGAATTTTTAACTAAAATTATGAATCTTCAACCATAAAAATACCTGTTTATCAAAGTTGTTGAATTTTCAATCGAAAAAGATGAATTTTCAACGAAAAATGTAATAGTTGATATTTTAATCCAAAAAGATTTCAATTTTAAGTCAAAAACAGTTGAATTCATCCAAATGAAAACAAATGTTCAATAAAAGAGTTGAATCCTCAACCAAAAAGTAGAATCTTCAACCCAACAAATGAATTTTTAATAAAATACTTTTAGTACTTTCAGTCAAGCAGTTAAATTCTCAACTAAAAAATAGATTAATTCTCAACGAAATATATAATAACTAATATTTAACCTAAAAAATATTTGAATTTCAAAAAGAAATTGAATTCATCCCAATAGACAAATTTGGAACAAAATAGTGGAATCCTGTACCAAAAAAGATTTCAATGCTAAACCAAACAGTTGCAATTTCAATTAAAAAATATCAAATTTTCACCCAAAGAGATGAATTTTCAAAGCATAAAGATGGATTTTCAGCAAAATTGTAGAATTTTCAACCAAAAAAATATTTTCAGTCAAGAAAGATAACAAACTTTAGAAAAATTAAAGTCTAAAGGGAAAAATACGTTTTAATACAAAATAAAAATTGTCAATGACTTCTCGATAAAATTCAAATTTTTTTTTTAAGATTCCTGATAAGTCGAGAAAGTATCTAGGAAATTTCTACGTTTTTTTCTTATTTTACAGCATTTTTCATCATTTGAGGAATAATTTAAGCCAGTTTAAAATATATTAAGGACTTTTTGAAGCTTGGAAAAAATTTAAGAATATTTTTTAAATGTTTCGCAATATTTCAAAAGTTGAAAATATCTTTAATCTCTTCAAAAGTCCAAAAATTCCTCAATATCTTTTAAACTGACTCGAATTATTCCTACAATTATTTTAAAATCTTCCGGATTCATTTTTGATAAATTTGAAAATATTTTGGAATATGCTACAAAACAGTTCAATTTTTCAACAGGAAAATATGAAATTTCAATTAAATAAATTAATTTTCTACGAAGGAGATTTATTTTCTAGAAAAAATACGTATTTGCAACGAAATATTTACTTTGTCAACAGAATAGATTAATTTTCTACTGAAATGATCAATCTTTCAACAAAAAAGATTAATTTTCAACCAGTTACATTTTTAACCAAGAAAGACGAAATTTCAACTAAATAGTTCAATTTTAGGGCAAAAAGCATTTTGAATGTAATATAAAAATTTCGAATGAATTTTTCTTTTTTAAGTTAATTTGTTCATTTGTTTTCATGTTATCGAAATATATAATATTCCTAAGATTCTTGAGAAAATTCAAACAAAATTTTTAAGGATTTCAGATACGTTGAAAAAGTTTCATTTTTTCGGATTTTGCAAAATTGTAGGAAAAATTCGAGGCAATTTAATAGATATTCAGGAATTTTAGAACTTTGGAAGATGAATATCTTTTAAACTGACTCAAACTATTCCTGAAATTTTGAAAAATCGTTAAAAATTAAAAAAATTGCCCTTAAATCCTTAAGATATTTTCAACATTTGTAGAAATCTTTTTTTGATACCTTTTCAAATTTTCTCTAAAAATTAATTATCAAACCAAAAAGTCATAAAAGAATTTCCCAGAAATCTCAAGAAATTTTTTTTATTTTCTTGAAACCATTCAAACTTCTTAAAATTCTTCGAAATTTTTTTCGATTTCTTCAAAAATTTACATTTTGTTAAAAATTATTAGAAACCTTTTCAAATATCAAATTATTTTTTTAACTATTTCCGAAAATTTCAAATATTTTGAATACTTTTTCAAATTACTAAGATTTGCTCAATTTCGCTCAATTTTTTTTTAATTCCAATATAAAACTGAATAACAATGATTCTTTATTTGTAAAAGTGACTTTATATTACTGTGATTAACTATTTTGTTGAAAATTCGTTTGTTTTTGTTTGAAATTAATTTTTTTAACGGAAAATTTAACTGTTACTATATTATTGGTTGCAATATCAAGTACCACATTTTTTCAGAATTCATCTTTTTTGGAATAGAAATTTAATTACTTGGTTCAAAGTTAAACTCTTTTTTTTTAATTAATTTTTTTTGGTAAGTAAATTATAATTCAAATTGAAAATTTATTTTCTTGGTCGAACAATAATATATTTTGTTGAAAATTCGATTTTTCTTTGACTGAACATTAATCTTCTTTACTTAAAATTTAACTATTTCAGTTGGAACTTGAACTATTTTGTTGAAAAATTGTTGTTTTTTTCTTGAAAATTAATTTTTTTTAAAATAAAAATGTAACTACTACAATTGAACATTCCATCATTTTAGTTAAACATTCACCTCTTTAGTTGAACATTGATCTTTTTAACTAAAAACTTAACTGTACAATTTTTTGTTGAAAATTATATTTTTTAGTTGAAAATTCGTCCGTTTTAGTAGAAATTAATTTCGTTGTTTAAAAATTAATCATTCCGGTTAAAATTGTAATATTCTAGCCAAAGACTCATGATTTTAGTTAAAAACTCATCCTTTTGGTTTTGAATTTAATTATTCCAATTGAAGATTCATCATTTTATTTGAAATATCATTTTTTTTTTGAAAATTTAACTACTGCCTTCAAAATTACTTTTTTTGGTTCAAAATTTTTTTTTAAATTCTTTGGTTAAACATTAATTTTTTAACTAGAAATTCAACTATTCAATTTTTGGTTGACAATTTATCTTTTTTAGTTGTAAAATTAATGTATTTTGACGAAAATTCATATTTTTTGGTAGAAGTTAATCTTCTTGGTTGAAAATTCATCTCTTTGGTTGAAAAATCAACTATTTCGGTCAAAGATGGATCATTGTAGTTAAAAATTGATCTTTTTTTTTTAATTCAACTATTCCAAATGCAGATTCATAATGTCAGTTGAAAATTCATTATTTTCCTTGAAAATCAATTTTTTTTATTGACAGTTTAACTATTTTATTTTTGGTCGAAAATTGATTTTTACTGGTTCAAAATGCAACTATTTGGTTGAAAATTGGTCTTTTTTAGTTGAAAATTCAACTATCTCGTTGAGAATTCATATCTTTTATTGACAAGTCATCTTCTGGGTAGAAAATTAATATTCTTGCTTAAAAATTCATCTTTTTGGTCGAAAATTCAACTATTTACCTTTATCTAACTTTTATATGTTTAATAAGCAATTCTTTTTTTTTAGGATTGTGGTTTAAAACATTTATTTTAAATAAAGTCGACTACTTGGATTCCATGTTATGTTTCTTGGACTAAAAATATTAAATTTTGTATTTCAAAGTGCAGGAGACCTCTTTCCATTGAATATTATTATTGAACATAGTATTTAAGTAACCTGACACTTCTCATAATCCTGAAGTTTGCAGAATCTTTTTTTAAATGGAAAAAAATGAAGCTTTATTAAAATCACGAACACGGGTTTCCCGTCAACAATAGTTTCATATTTTCTTGAGTAGTTTTGAGATAATTTCGAGAATTATTCGAAAATGGCGCTGTGCACTTTTTAATAATTGGATTTTTATAACAGTTGACAAAAGTTGGAGAAATGACCCCTCCATGTCAAATGGACTTCCCCTCGCGAAGCAATTTGTCAACGCTATTTATTGAAATTCTGAATACTAATTATTTTGTTCGGAATTTTTTTCGTTTTTCTTTTTTTTTACTGCATTAAGAATCCATTAAAAGTGAATGGAAGTAACGGCACAAATTTTTTGGGGAACCTATGAAAATTTATTGAGTAGTCAAATGACAAGTCTGCGTCATCGTTTCGGTAAGATCACATATTTTTCGTCTCTGGGACAATCTTCGGTCACTGAGTCGATAGTCGTGTGTAAAATATATGAGCATGTGTGGGCCATGGAAGATAAAGTGAAACCGTGGGGCCACGCTGTCTCGCGATTCTTCCCAGTTCACCAGAGGCGTAACCATTTTTTTCAAGAAAGAGAATATGTGTCAAAATATTTCTCAGAGGACACAAAAGAGCACTTTGTATCTACTAATTAATTTATTAAACTTCAAGAAAGTTTTTAATTTTTTAATTAATGTGAAGGAAGTAGAAAATATTGTAAAGCAATAATGGTAAATCTCTGATTGAAAAAATATCTATAGAGAGGGATAGAAGTTTTAAGAAAGGATTGGTCAGAAAGACTGACTGAAATAAATTGATTCCTTTATCAAAAAATTTTCCCTCTCAAATCCCCTTTTTAAAGAATTCCTCTTTTTCCCCTGTTTTCAAGAAACTTTTCCTTTTTCCCTTTTCCACGTGTTTTCGCTTCAATACTACTATTTTATTTTCAACTCAAAATTTATCTCTTTTGGTTAAAAATTCCATCATTTTCGTTGAAAGTTGAATTATTTTGATGAACATTCAACTATTTTGTTGAAAAGTCATCTTTGTCTATTCATTTTTTTTATATATAGAAAATTTGTTTGTTTGTTGAAATTTCAACTTTTTAGCTGAAACTTCAACAGCTTTTGGTAAATATTTTATTATTTTTGTTTGAAATTTCATCTCCATAGGTTGTAAATTTGACTATTTGTTTGAAAATTCAACTAATTTAAAAATTTTTTTTTTTTCTTCGGAAGTTTAACTATTTGGTTGCAAATGCAACAGTTAGGTCGGAAATAATTTTTTTTATAAAATAAAGCTTTATGTGCGGTGAACTAGGCCACCATATTTATATGTTTTTGTGGTCGCTGAATCCGAATCTGATGATATATTTGCTCCTTTGCGTCAGATTTAAAAAAAAATTAGCCTCTTTGGACTTTTTTTAAAAATAAAATAGGGTGCGAATCTGACGATCTACAAACTTCTAGTACGGCTGAAATTAAAGATTGAATCTTAAAGTTTCTAGAAAATCAGATTTACGCACTGTTGTTTAAAAAAAAATGGCTAAAAAGGCTGATTTTCTCAAAAATCTGATATGTTATGTTAAAGATACTGTTTTTTAAAATTTTATTTCAAATATTTCAAAATAGGCGACGAAAATAACTGTTTTTGAAAAATATCCAACAAGGCTAATTTTCTCAAATACCTGGCGTGATGAAACAAACCTGACAACAGATTCGGATTCAGCGACCCAGAAAACATGTAGCTATGGTGGTCTAGTTCACCGCATATGACACTTTAATTTTTTTTGTGCCTGTGTAATTCAACTGTTTAGTTGAAAATTCCTCTATTTTGTAAAAATTTCATCCTTTCTGGTTCAAAAGTTAACTATAATCTAAAACATTCGATTTTTTAGCTTGAGAGCTCAATTCTCTTTCATTGAAAATTCATCTCTTATGGTACACGGAGAAAAATGGATGTTTAAACGTAACATCTAGATCTTCAGGGTTAACATATTTTATGTTTAACTATAGGACAGCAATCTAGATGTTCAAAGTTAAGATCTGTAGATATTAAAAACTGAGATGTTACTGTGAAACATCCAAAATGTTCAACCTGAAATATCCGAAATATTACATGTATGGTTATGTCAACTCACGGCTGTAAATATTTGAGGAATTTACTTATTTCTGAGCATTTAAGGAATTAATTGATAACTTATTTGTGAATTTAAAACTAAACTTGAATTTTCGTACATGAACGAAAAACAGATACAGGGTATGAAATGGCGATCAGATAATAAATTGTCTAGCTGAGGTTATGTTTAATATTTTTAATTCAAAATAAAAAATAAAAACGGGGTAAGTAAGCTGAGAACCAATAATATGTAATCTGCATTTAAAATTCTATCTATTTGAGGTTACTTAAACTCATATTTTATTATAAATTCACAAACATTTTGTCAAATCACGTGTCAAATGTTCAAGGTGTTCGAGTCAATATAACCTCAAACTTAAGAACATTGTTCCGTCCTGTAGACAGACAAAAGTCGTTATACAATTTTAATTAAGGATAGCTAATTTTGATTCTTTGAAAATGTTCAAAAATTGTAATATTCCATAAATGTAATATCGAAATTATATAGCCGTCAAATATAGTCGTGAAATTCGAATGCGCAATGCGCATGCGTTCAGATGATTTTAACATCTGAATATGTTACAGTTTAACATAAAAATATTTTTACGCCTAACATCTCAAAAAGATAGTAGATGTTTGGCATGAATATCTGCATGTTAGGCAGAACAATCTTACCCTTTGAACATCTACATTTAAACATCCATTTTTCTCCGTGTAGAAAATTCATATTTTTTAGTTTAAAACTAAACTAATTTGTTGACCATCAATCATTAATCTAACTAATTTATCGAAAATTATTATTTTCCAGTTGAATTCAACTGTTTGTTTTTTAAAATTAAAATCATTATTGATTGAAATATCAACTATTGCATTGCTCTTTGAGAATTCATATTTTTCAGTTGAAAATTCAACTATACTTGGTTAAAAGTCAAACTACTTTGTTAAAAATTTATTTTAATAGTTGCAGATTCATAATTTCAGTTGAAATTTCATCTCTTCGTTTTAAAAATTAACTGTTTTATTGAAAATTCGTCTTTTGGCTGAAAATCAATCTGTGTAACTGAAAATTTAATTATTCCATGTTTTGTTTGAAAATTTATCTTTTTTGCTAAAAATTAATTTTCCTTTGTTGAAATTAATCATTTTGAGCAAAAATTTAACGATTTTCTTTTTTTTTGAAAATTGGCATTTTTTAGTTGAAAAATTAACAATTTGGTTGAAAATTCATCTATTTTGTTGAAAAATTCGTCTTTTTAGTAGAAAATTGATCTTCTTGGTTGAGAATTAATCTTTTTGGTTGAACATTCAACTACAATTAGTTGAAGGTCTGTCTATTTTGTTAAAAATTCATCTATTTGGTTGAAGATTCACCTTTGTGGTTGAAAATCGAAATTTTTTTTCGTCTTCTTTGGTTGAACTAAAATTTATCCTATTTTTAAAAATATTTTAAGGTGGAAATATCAACAATTACATTTTTCTTCAAAAATTGATATTTTTTGTTTAAACTTCAACTATACTTGGTTGAAAGGTAAACTACTTTATTAAAAATTCATTTTTCGGGTTAAAGATTCATCATTTCGTTTAAAAATTTATCCCTTTAGTTGAAAACTTAATTTTTTTTTTTTAAATTCATCAGAAAGTGGTGAAACTTGTATAATTTCTAATTCAAAGTAATTTCTAATTCAAATTTCTAAGTCAAAGCTTCTGAAATTCTAAAATTTTAAACTGTTATTTTATAAAAAATCATTATTACCCAAATTTTGATATTGCAACTTTTTTATACACAAACCTTTAGAACTTTCAATTATTTTAAGTAAATTTTAACCATTGCAAATTAAAACATTTTGATTGGTAATTATACTTTTCTAAATTCTACTATTATAATTTTTACTGAAAAATTAAAAATAATGAAAGAGAAAAATTGACAATTCATCATTTAACATGAAAATTCAGGACTCTAAAATTGTGACCATTCAAAATTAAAGAAATTATTCAGTTACTGAGGTCTTAATTTCAGATACTTTAATTTCGATGTATTTTGATTTTGAACAACACAATTTTAATTTTTTTAATTTCGAATCGCATAATTTTGAATACCGAATTCAAAATTATTATTATTAATTCTCGAAATTTTCCAATAAAATGTTTTTCAATTTTAAATGCTTCATTTTGCTTCCTCATAGCGGGCGGTTTGTAATTACCTAAATTTTCAAATTTACTTTTTTGACATATTTTCATATAATTTGACCCCAGGAGCTCGAAAATACAAATTTAAAAAAATTTTTACATTATTTATATGCGAAAAACCCTTTTGATATTCGAAATACAACAATACGATTTTTAAATCAACCTTATTGTTTCTAATACATAAAATACTACTTTATTCTGATAATTATATGTTTAAATAAATTGTTTGAACAATTTATTATTGTTTTTAGCAATTTTCTCTTAGAATAGAGATAGAAAGTCTCGGTTTTTTCAAAAAAATTTCACATTTTGTTCACTTTTCACTTGGAGTGAGTTAAAATTTAATTTCATTCAGAAAAAGTAATTGTTCAAAAAAATTATTATTGTTTATAGCTATCTTCTTCTATATTAATACTAGATAGTTGCGGTTTTTTCTGAAATTTATAACTTTTTGTCCACTTTTCTCTTAGTGAAGTAATAATTAATGGAAGTTAACAAAAATAGTTGTTTAAAAAATTTATTATTGTTTATAACTATCTTCTCTGAGTTAAGTGCTAGAAAGTCTCGTGTTTTTTCTGAAATTTTTAACTTTGCTTTGCCTTTTTAGTTATGAACAAATAATGGATAAAAAATATACAGAATCATTTTTTAAACAATCTCTTTCTTTTTTGTGAATATATTTTTCTGTAATAAAACAGATGTTTGAAATATTTTTCAAATTTTCTATATGGATCATATTAAAATAAATATTTTCCTTGAAGTAGTTACCGAGGGTCTTTTTGTTTATATTAATATTTATTATTTGTTTCTAACTGGAAAGTCGAAGAAAAGCCAAAAATTTCAGAAAAACCCGTAACTTTTTAGCATTACTGTAAGAGAATATATTTAAAAACAATAATAACTTGTTTAAACAATTATGTTTGAAAAATTGCATTAATTATTACCTCGCTCTAAGTGAAAAGTTGACAAAAAATGGAAAATTTCAAAAAAAGGCAACTATCGACCATTTATATAGAAAAAGATAGTTATAAACAATAAAAAATTGTTTGAAAAATGATGTTTGTTAAATCTCATTCATTATTAAAACACAGTTAGTGAAAAGTAGACGAAGCTTAAAATTAGAGAAAAACCTGCAGTTTCCTAGAAATTATATGAGAGATGATAGTTATAAATATGAATCAATTGTTTAAACAACTATTTTTGCTAACTTGTATTGTTTATTATTTTACTAAGTAAAAAGTTGGTAAAAAGTTAAAAATTTCAGAAGAAACCGCAACTATCTAGCATTTATAAAGAAGAAGATAGCTATAAACAATAATGATTTGTTTAAATAATTATGGTTGCTCAGTTGAGATAATCATTAACTAACTCCAAGTAAACAGTAGATTAATAGTAGAAAATTTCAGAAAAAACCGCAACTTTCTAGCATTATTCGTATTGAGTATTATTAACGGTAATAATAAATTCTTTAAACAATTAATTTTGTTAACTTTCATTAATTATTCACCTCACTCTGATTGAAAATTGGACAAAAAGTGGAAAATTTTTGAAAAAACTGCAGTTTTTTAGCTTTATTCTGAGAGAATATTATTAACAATAATAATAAATTGTTTAAACAATTGTGTTAGTTAACGGTAATTAAGTTTTACCTCACTCTAATTGAAAATTGGACAGGAAGTGGAAAATTTTTGAAAAAACCGCGACTTTCTATAACTCTATTCTAAGAGAAAATTGGCAAAAACAATAATAAATTGTTTAAAAAATTTATGTAAACATCCAATTATCAGTATAAATTAGTATTTCATGTATTAGAAACAATTAAAAAAAACCGCAAAAAATCATAATTAGAGCCAAAAACTTACAAAACCCATTTTTTCACTCATGGGGTTTATATGGGACCCGATTAAACAGACTTATGGGGGTGATATTTGAAAAGTAATATTATATTCGTATTCTATGGTTAATTGTGAAGATGAATTTTGTGTTTCAATTTGATTCACCTAATATTGACGATTGTGAATAAAATTTACAAAAATATTTTTTTTCAAAATAAAAAAAATGGAATTATTTTGTTGTGGTTTCAAACAAATTTCCGGGCGATATGCATGAAAATCGAAGAAAAAAAATTTGACCACCCTAACGTTCATTCGTACGCATTTTTTTTTAAATTTTTTGAAATTATATTATTATATATATCATTATATTTTTTAATTTTCTAGAAAATTATATTCCTTATCTGTATAAATATATGTAACATTAATTAATTATAATTAATATCATTTAAATATTAAAAAATAAAAAAATCTTTTTTTTTGTTTTTTTTTTGTTAATTTTTAGGTTAGAATTATAATTGAAAAAATTTTTCACCTTATAAGCTTCATTTTTGGAAAGAATTGATGTTACATCTTTTAAAATGTTTAGAATCAATTCTAAAATTTGTTGTAATATTAAAATCATTTAAAATTCTTTTAATTTCAAAAGATAACTTACCATTATATGAAATTGATATTATTGGTTTAAAATTTGAATTTCTTACTATTTTTATATTATTTTGGTTGGAAAAAGAATCTGTAATTGTTTTGATTTTATTATTAACATGTATTTGAATAAATTCTATTGGGTAATTATTTAAAAGTAACGTTTTTTTAATAAATTCTATATTTGTACTCTGAAATGATTTATCTGATAATTTTAAAGCTGTATCAATAAGATTTTTTACTATTAAAATTTTATGTTGTATTGGATGGTTTGAAACAAAATTTAGATGTCTGCCTGAATAAGTATTTATACGGAACCAATCAGTTATGATATTACTTGAATCAGTTTTTATAACTTTAACATTTAAAAACGAAATAGAATTATTACTTTCAATTTCATGTGTAAATTTAAGCCTTGGATGATAAGAATTAAATTGATTTAATACATAAAGTAGTTTATCTTTAGGTAATATAATGAACGTATCATCGAAATATCTAAAATATGTGTGTAACGAAAAATTTAAATTTTTAATAACATTTGATTCTAAATCTTGCATAACTAAATCAGCTAATGTTGGAGAAATAGGTGAACCCATAGGTGTTCCAAAAATTTGTCTATGAAAATTGTTATTGAATTTAAAAACTGTTTGTTCCATTAAAAATTTTATTCCTTCTTCAAATTTTTCAATAGGTAACTCTGTATAGTTTTTTATATGAATCCATCTACTTAATATACTATTGATAACTAAATCGAGTGGTACTTTTGTGAATAATGAAGAAACATCTAATGAAACCATGATATGATCATGTGGAATTGTTTTATTAATTATTTTATTTTTAAATTCAAAAGAATTTTTTACTTGACATTTTGGTACTATTAAAGCTTTTTTAAGAATATTATTAAAAATATTAGCCATTTTATAAGTAGGTGAGCTTATTAATGATACTACAGGTCGAAGTGGACAATTATCTTTATGAACTTTAGGTAACCCATAGATTCTAGGAATGTTAGTATCATGAACTAAAATATCTTTTCGTAATAATTCTTTATCTAAATAACCATTAATTCTCCAACAATTTAACAATTTAAATGTTTTATTTTTTAATTCTTTTTCAGGGTTTTCATTTAATTTTTCATAAGTTTTTTTGTGTCATTTAATAATTCTTGCATTTTATTATTATAAGATTCCTTTCTTAGTATTACTGTAATGTTACTATTATCTGCATGAGTTATTAGTAATTGTTTATTAGCTTTAATAAATGTTTGTGTTTGCTTAATGTTTTGTGCTAAAATTGTATCAATTTCTGTAATTTTATTATTCTGTAAATAATTTTGTGCAGTATTAATTATTCTATGTCTCAATAAATCACGTTCTTCATTATTTTCAATTAGCCTAATATTTTACTCTATATCTTTAACTGTATTCATAATTATTTTACTTTTATTTGTTAAAAATGAAAAACTAAATTTATTACCTAACCTTAAAATATCATTAACATTGTCTGGAATTTCAACATTACTAAAATTTATTAGCCAAGGATCATTAGCTTTACTGTATTCTGTATCTTTATGTTTATTAATATTAAAAGGTACTTGAACTTTACTTTTAATTTTTAAATTTTGTAGTTTTTTTTCCAATCTTTGTTTATCTTTTGAATTATTTTTTGAATTATTTAATTGCATTTCTAAAATGTTGGTATATATATTAATAGGTAATGAATTTCTTAACTTTATTTTGATATTATTGAAATTTTGTATTAAATATTTTAAATGGATATTTAAGTCTTTTATTTCATCATTAAGTAAACGATGTTCTAAAGAATCAACTATGAAATTAACATGTTTTTTTGTACTATGACTAAAAAATTGTAAATTTCTAACATTCCTAGTAGCATTAGTGATATTCTTTGGTAATAAATTGTGAAACCTACATTTGACAAGAAATGATTCTCTAGTTTTTAAATTATTGATTCTCTTGTTTAAATTGATGAACTTTTTAACATCTGTAAAAGAATTTGGAAAATTGTTTTTGATTTCGTTGAGATAGGGGAGAGTCCTCTAGTACCGGACACCTAAGGATAAACGAAAAAAAAACAAAAAGTAATAGGAAAAATGTAACTTTATTTATTAATTAGTGAACTTAATATAGTATAAAACGAATGAAAAGTAACCAAAATACAACTTCTGTAATAAAATTATATAGGAACTCTTCATAAACTTTGGAAAAAAAACAAACAATTTTTATGGATGGCACCTAGTACCGGACAGGTGCTGAATGTAAACTTTAAAAGTTGCATTGTTACATATTTTTAAATTTTATTTTGTAAATGACATTTTTCAATTTAGATTTCTGAAGAAACAACTTATAATCACTAAATTGTACTGTTTTTAAGTTAAAAT
>CAKNYM010051753.1:51637-126697 GCA_932195095.1 Andricus curvator | reverse complement strand
TAGACCTGTCATAGACAGATAAATTCAAAACTCAACTCCGATCGAACCGTTTAATAAACTCGAGCAAAAGTTTTTTTCGCTGAATCGAGAGTTTATCAGTTTTCCTACAGACACTCTCGTTATTTGATGGTTAAACTCTTATTTTCAGTATAAATTTATTAATTTTCAATCGCATGTAAACAAGTGGAATTAATCCCTAAGAAATTGCCGCTTTTAGGCAATAGATGGCGCCAGACAGTTTCCGCGGACGTACTCAATAATCAATTTCTTACCATTTTTTCGCAATTCTAGAAAAGATTCTAGAAAAGATTCTAGAAAATATTCTAGAATAGATTCTAGAAAAGATTATAGAAAATATTCTATAAAAGTTTCTAGACAGATTCAGTATAGAAATAAAGAATGCTAAATTATTAAAAGAGTTGACGCAAAAAGTAAAGGAAGTACTAACGAATGATTTATTTGTCCAGTTGTCATTAAGAAATTTAAAATAATTTTGTAGGATTCCCAAGGGTTTCAAGGCATTGCCAAAGAACTTTGGAAAATAATTGAAATGAAATTCTATTTCAATGGAACCCTAGTGGTTCCAAACATTTTTTTTTCATCATAATTTATTCATAATGTGGGCTACAGTGGATAATTTTGATATAATAAAAAATTAATTAATCAACGTTGATTTCCATTAACAAAAAATTAAGGGTGGCATTACAAATCTAGACAAACGTCAAAATTAGCATTTTTCAGGGGAGTGAAAAAGCATTTTGTAGAATCAAAATCACTATTTAAAGATGAAACAAAAGTCCACTCCCATGCTGAAGTGTTGCTGAATTAAGGTAACCAATTTGGATTAAAAAAAGTTATACAGGTTTGAGAAAAGTGGTTCTAACCTAAAAGTCGTGCAGGCTCGGCTGTGGATTGCGATAAAAAATGCAATTTTCAGTGAAAGGAAAAAAAACATACTTCCGAGATATTAATCATCTGAATACGGACAAATAAAATTTTATCTACCAAAGTTAGCCAATTTCGATATTTTGATATTAAAATTTTATGGGTTTTCAAAATCGGCTTTGTGTAGCGATTAAAATTCAAATTTTCGATTTCTTGAAAAAATAAAAATCCTGTTCCGAGGAAATCAAAGTTGAACATCTGAATATCACAGCATGACATTTTTTGCTGATTGGCTGAAATGGCCAACTTTTTAGCAACCACCCATAAATGACTTTTTTTATGACACATGCATGATTTCTGCCCTTTTTGACGCCTATGAAGCGGGGCTAAAGCTCTACTTTTTACTCCCTAGGGAGTAAAAAGTACTTTTACTCCGTAGGGACTGAAAAGTAATTTTTACTCCCTAGGGACTGAAAAGTAATTTTTACTCCCTAGGGACTGAAAAGTGACGTCAGAGGTGAATGATGAAAATTAAACATCTATGAGCTCGCATTTTACGATTATCAGCCCACTCACCGTAAAAACTGTGAGGAAATTTTGGTTGAAGATAATAGAATTTTGCAATTATTTATAGAAAGTTACCATATATAACTAATAAAATTACCATAAATTACCGAGAGTTTTCATAAATTTCCGGAAATTTATGGAAATTTTTAAGAATGAATATTAGGTAATTCATGGTAAATTACCATATTTACCTGTAAAATTACCAGAAAAAACTGAACATTTTCATAAATTGCCGGAAATTTATGGAAATTTTGGGTAATTAATGGTAAGTTACCATATTTACCGGTAAAATGACCGAAAATTTCCATAAATTTCGGGAAATTTATGGAAGTTTAAAAAAATGAATTTTGGGTAATTTATGGTAAGTTACTATATCAACCTGTATAATTACCATAAATGACCGAAAATTCCTAGTTATTTTCGCAAATTTATAAATTTTTGAATTGAATTTTAAGCAATTTATGGTAGGTTACCATAAATCACCTCTACGATTACCTTAAATTACCAAAAATTTCCAGCAATTTTTTATTGAATTTTTCATAATTATGAATAAGTTAACATAAATTTCATGCTTTTTCATTCAAAATCTCATATGGACTGAAATCATGACTGTATTTCGAAAAATGTGTAAAATCATCCATTTGTTATAAAAAATATCGTATGCGCCAAAGGGGAGAGGCACTTTTTCTCCCCCTAGGTGCATAATATACTATTTTCTCTCCATGGATCATTTTCATCGTTCAAATATTATTCATGAAAATGAAATAAAAATTTATTGTTTAACTTTTAATTTTCTTACGAATAAAATAATAATTTTTCCTTCCGAATTTTCTTTCGTTCGGAAAATTACATTATTCATAGGATATTTTACAAAAAATTAAATTTTCTTCAATTTGCATATCGAAAAACAAGTAATTGGAACCTGCCTTCTGCACATGTAAATTGAAGTGCGAATACGATAATAACAATAATTAAATGTTCTGCCAGGATGGGATCGTGACCTGTCTTGTCCGTTGATAACTGGCTCAGTGAAATTGCTTAGCGACATCCAAGTCATGACTAAACCTATGTACATATTCCATTCACGTATCCGACTAGAAGTGAATGAGTGATGTTAGTTAATAGGATATTAGTACTGTATGTTAACAGCGGAAGAAATTTAAAATCCCATTAGCTCAGATCATTAGAAAGTCATTAGAAGTCAATTTTAAGACCTACAAACATTACTCTCAATTTTGGCTAATTTTGCCTATTTCTTTTTAGAAAACGTCCATTAATTATAAGGATTCATAGGATTTTTGTGACCCCCCAGCCTCCTTTTTTACGTAAGATTTTATATTTTTCACTCAATATATCAACAATATATCAATTATTGTCCCTGTGAATGAGATTTCGAAAGCTTTTTATAGATTTCATTAGATTTCAAAAGATTTCAAGAGATGGTAAAGAATTCCAAAAGTTTCAGGGTATTTCAAACGATTCCAAAGGATCATGGGAGGTTTCAAAATTATCAAAAGATTTTAAGAGATTTCAGGAGTTTGAGGATATTTCCTAGTACAATTTCAGAGGGAATATTAATTTTTCAAGGATCTAACAGGATTTTAAGGTACTTTAAGAGACTTCAAGGAGGTATTTTGAGGGATTTCAAGGAATTATGAACAATTTTCGCGGATTACAAAATATTTTAAGGGATTTTAGGTTCTTTTAAGAGATAATTAAATAAAATAATGATTGATTAATTATTATAAAGCACCCGACCGGCAATCGGAAGTTCTGAAGTTCGATTCCCAGCGGAGCGAAAGGAGAAGATCTTTTTTCAGAAAAAATTAATTGAACTAATTTTTAATTCATATCTCCATCTAGTCTGAAAAGACGTTAAAAATTTATGTGATTGTCTGATGATAATACAGATTCCTTGAAAAATTTAACTTGTGCCATCTAGAAAAATAATGCGTGTATTTTCTGAAAAAAGATTCTTCTCTCGATCTCTCTAGTAGCTTAATGGGAAAGCACACGACCGGCAATCGGAAGTTCTGAGGTTCGATTCTCAGCGGAGCGAAAGGAGAAGATCTTTTTTCGGAAAAAATTAATTAGATTAATTATTAGTTATACCATTAAGCCATTTCCCTTTCAGGGTAGGCGTGACACTACCCGAATCGGGTAGTGTTTCTAGGTGTATAGTTTCTTGTAGTAAATAACTACTACAAGTATGGGCTCACCACACCCACGGTGGGCCAACAGCACGCAGTATTCTCCAATGGTCACCCATCCAAGTACTAACCGCGCACAACGCTGCTTAACTTCAGTGATCTGACGAGAACTGGGTTTTTCAGCGTGGTATGGCCGTAGTTATAATTATTTATAATTTAATTCAAGAGATACCGAAGCATTTTAACGAATTTTGAAGTATGCCAGAGGATTTTAGTGGGATTTTAAAAATTGGAGGAGATTTGAAGTGTGAGACTTTAAAAGATTTTACAATTTTTCAAAAGATTTGAAAAAATTTCAAAGAATTTTAAGGGATTTGAATGATTTGAAAGAGATTTAAAGGCCTTTTTATGATATCACGCCCGTGTGAAATAATGTTCTGGCGCTGGCCAGGCCCAGACCAGACCGTCTGGTTTCCAGTCTTGACGCTGGCCAGACGGTCTGGCCTGGACGGTAACATTTTCAAAATATGTCAAAAAAAAATTTGCTGATAGAACTTAAGACTTTTTTCGTTCTTGGCTCGCTGATCAGCGCCAGGTCTGGGCCAGGCCAGTCCTTCCAGACCGAACTTACAATGTTGATCTTGGCTAGCTGATCAGCGCCAAACCTGGACCAGACCAACTGTCAAGGTGATAAAAAACGTCTTGCTTTGATAGTTTGAATTTCTTATTTTATATCATTTTAGACTCCCTGTAACTTTTTTAAAATGTGTCAAAAAATTGGCTGATGCAACTTAGAACTTTTTTTGTTCTTGGCTTGCTGATTAGCGCCAGTCCTGGGACAGACCAGACCTTCCAGACTAGACGGTCTAGATAAGGTCAGACCTGGGCCAGATCAGATCTTCGAGACTAGACAGTCTAGATAAATCCAGACCTGGGCCAGATCTGTAACCAGACTGCCAATGCATTTTTCCACAAGGACGGTATTTAAAAATTTTCCGAAGTATATCTACAGGTTTTAGAGGATTTTTTTTTTATATTTAACAAAATTTCAAAGGATTTCCGAATAATATAAAGGATTTTAGGGGATTTCGAGAAATTTGATTGACTTCCAAAAGATTTTATAATATTTGAAGTAGTTTTTAGACATTTTTAAAGATTCTAACGGATTTGAAATATTTCAATGCATTTTAAAGAGATTTCGTAGAATTCGAGAAATCTTGTATACCATTAAGCCATTTCCCTTTCAGGGTAGGCGTGACACTACCCGATTCGGGTAGTGTTTCTAGGTGGATAGTTTCTTGTAGTGAATAACTGCAATTGTGGGCTCACCACACCCACGATGTGCCAACAGCACTCAGTTTTCTCGAATGGTCACCCATCCAAGTACTAACCGCGCCCAACGCTGCTTAACTTCAGTGATCTGACGAGAACTGGTTTTTTCAGCGTGGTATGGCTATTATTATTTATATATTTTTAATATTATATATATATTTTTAATATATTTATATTATATTTTTTAATATTTTACGAAATTGGAAGGATTTATCCCGATTTTTAGAAATTGAAAGGTATTTCCATGGATTATAAGGGGTTTTATTGAATTTTGAAGATTTTAAGGATTTCGAAAGATTTTACGGACTCTCAAAGAATTTTCAGGGATATTTTAAAACTTTTCAAGAAATTTATATGGAGTTTAATCGTTTTTTAGTTAGAACGATTTCCGCAGATTAAAAAATATTTTAAGGGATTTCAAGGAATATGAAGATACTTTAAGAGATTTTAAGATATTTTGAGATATTTTAAGAGATTTTAAGAGATAATTCGATTAAATAATAATTTCTTAATAGTAATAATTCAATTCAAGAGATACCGAAGTATTTTCACGAATTTTGAAGTTTGTTAGGGGATTTTTATAGGATTTCGAAGATTTGCAGGGATTTCATAAGATTTCAAAATATTTTGCAGGATTTAGAAATATTTTCAAAGATTTTAAAGGATATAAAGGGATTTCGATGATTACAACAAGTTCCAATGTATATTCACGGATTTCAGAGGAATTCAGAAGATTTCAAAACATTTAACGGAATTCCAAAAGATTTCCGAATAATATTGTAGATTTCAAGGGATTTCGAGAAAATTTTTATGGCTTTTGAAATATCTTACAATATTTGAAGAAGTTTTAAGAGATTCAAGAATATTTCCACGGATTAAAAAGATTTCAATGGATTTGAAAGAATTTTTTATAGATTTCAAGGGATTCCGTAATATTTTGAATTATTAAATGCAAGGTTACGCTTGGTTGAAAATTGAAATATTTCGTGAACATTTAGTTTTTTCTGTTCAAAATTAAGTTTTGAACTGGAATTGAACGTATTCCATTTTTCGTTAAAAATGGATCTTTTTTTGGTTAAAAATTGAACTATTTGGTTGAAAATTAATATTTTTTAGTTGAAATTTCATGTATTAAGCTAAAAATTCAACCTCTTGTGAAACATTTTCTTTTTTCTTAGGATGTTGTAAACCTTCCAGAATTGGGAGTCGTAACTAGATGAATCTAAAACCCAATATAAAAATTTCCTTCCACCTTGATATAAAATTTTTTTTTTTAAATTTCTTGTTTTAGAAATATCATGCCAACGGCCATACCACGCTGAAAAACCCAGTTCTCGTCAGATCACTGAAGTTAAGCAGCGTTGGACGCGGTTAGTACTTGGATGGGTGACCATTCAAGAATACTGACATGAGTGCTGTTGGCACATCGTGGGTGTGGTGAGCCCACACTTGTAGTTATTTATAACTACAAGAAAAACCTAGAAACACTACCCGAATCGGGTAGTGTCACGCCTACCCTGAAAGGGATATGGTTTAATGGTATATATATATATATATATATATATATATGTCAGTCATAACTTACCTACGACCTTCAGTGAACAGTATGCATAAAAACTGACCTTTGTATTCAAAAAAGAATTAAAAACCCGTTGAATCTTTGGAATCCCTCAAAATCCTTTAAAATTCTTGAAATCTATGAAAAATATTTGGATATCTTTTCAAATCTTTGAAGTCCTTTAAAATCCTTTAATTTTCGTAAATTAATTCTTTGAAATTCACTGAAATATTATAAACGATATTTCTTGATATCTCTTGAAATATTTGAAGTTCTAGGAAATATTTTGAGATCCTGCAAAATTGATTAAAATACCTTATTAAGAGTGTTCGAAATCCCTTAGTACTACTACTACTCAAATCCTCAAGAATCTTCAGAAAATTCTTTGAAATATTTGTAATATTATAAATCCTATCAAAAAATCTTTCGAAATTAAAAAAAAAATTATTTTAAAACAGCATATTTTCCAAAATATTAGAAATTATCTTAAAAATTCTTAAATTCTACGAAATCCCTTAATTCTTGTGAAATTCTTTGCAATTTATAGAAATATCATAAAATGTTCACAATTTTTTATAGCTACTGTAATCCGTTAGAAATGACTTAAAATCACTCTGTGAAATTCCTTTGAATTCCTTAACATTCTCTGAAGTCCCTTGAGAACATTAAAAATACTCTAAAACCTTTTCGATCCTATACAATTTTTCAAAATTCTCATAAAGTTTAGAGAATTCTTGACAATCAGTACTTGTGCAATTCTTAGGAAATAATTAAAATTCTTCGAAATTCTACGAATTCCGTTGAAAAGTCTTGAAATTTTTCGTAATCCTTCAATTCCTTTGCAATATTTTGAAATTCTTTTAAATCCCTGGAAATCTTCCACATCTTTTGAACTATTTTTAAAAAATGGGGTAGAATAGATTTTAGGGCCGGTATGCAAGATTTTTATCGGGTCGGTTGATGAATCCCAGTCTGTCCACTTTTTTAACCTGAACATATATAAAGAAAAGAACAAAAGCTTTTTTAGAAGCAAAAGTTCAATTTTTTTAAAATTTTCATCGCTTGGAAAATTTTTGAATAACCGGAAAATAACAAGAAACTTTTTTTTGTTTTTAGAAGCCACTCTGAAACATTTATATTGATTCATTAATTGATATTGATAGCTATGTGTATCCAATTTTCCGACCGCCCCCCCCCCTTTCGAATTATTTCTCTGGATCCGTGCCTGATAGTAACTACTTAAAAGAAACTCTCATGACTGTACAAACCAATAAATCAGAAATCGCATCACAATTTCCCTTCTACGTTTTGCTACTTATTCGAATTTATCTCCTGAAGATCGAGTCGATTTCCCTTCCCACGAAGATCCCCACTCGCCATTTCCATTGGAATCTCGATCGAAAAAAGAAAAGCTTCCCTCCGATAATAACGTAAATTAAACGATTAACCATAAATAAAGCCCGCTATAAGTGTTCTCGTTTGTCATAATCGTCCTGCACTGAAAAAAAGCAATCATTAAAATAAGCGAAGCTTAACAACCGGTGAAAACCGGTGCCTCGCATATCTGCATAAGAGCGCAGGATGACATTCTTTACCCTCAAAGAAAACGTGTGAATGTGACTTAACAAAGCAGAATAAATCCAAATCACCTAGGCGTAAATCGTCGTGATTAGCGTACTGATAGAGACATTATTTTCTCTGCGAAAATGTCGATTATACGACTAGGCATTTCACATACTCGATCAGCTACTGGGGATTAATGTTTTCATTCTACCTGGAAGGAACATGCATAAATATCACACGGAAATTCTTAACGTGCCGATAAAATCGATCTCAAGGGGCCAACGGGAACGAGCGACTTGCCGATAACTTTCTAATGATATTAACGATAATTAAAGATTTCGCTCATCACGATTATAGAGACTGTGTCAGTGACTATGATGTCTGGTGTCAGGTTCATATATTTTCAAGGTCGTTATTTCTGTATGAGGGTCAGCGAATATTTATAGACGCAAATGCCAGTGTTCTAAGAGAATTATATAGTATTACTAGATAAATTGGAAAAATCTTAGTTTATGAATATTTTGCGTGTGTGTTTATTAGCCGTTTTTCAACAGAGACATATAGGGGCCATTAATAAATTATGTTGATAAAGAGAGGGATGGGAAAGTTTGCAATCACTTAGTATTTATTCATTTTTTAATCCGTTAGCATTCACTTTTCAACCGATTTGAACATTTTTGGGAGGAATGGATTGTATATTATCTTATCCTTACTATTCACAACTATTTAAAACTATTTACATAAATTCTTGTATCTATACCCTTACTTCTGTTTTACGATGGCGCAGTTGCGAACGTGCTACATCTTAATCTACTTGTACTATTACATAACCATTTTTTCACATTCACTCTTTCATTTTTTCTCACTCGTTCCTCTAGCCTTCTCCAATTCTTTTATCCACTCCTTATTCAATCTATCCTATCCTGAAATCTTAACCACATTCTCTTGCCAGCTTTCTTTACCTTTCATTTATCTCTTACATCCTTTCTATACATGCTCCTGTGTTTTCTCTTCCCATTCAAAGTTTTTGCGCTTTTCTGTTCTCTTTCTTTTCCCAATAAAACCCTTTCCTTAGTTCGTTCCCAATCTTAATCTTGCTATTCTAGACAATATTCTCTTATATTTTGATTCCTCAATCATCTCCCATATTTTTATGAATTCCCTGTCTTATTTTCCAAAATTTTTCATAGTTTACTCCAGTCCCCTCTCCTAAATCTCTAGTTCTAAATAACTCCTTTCTTCTTCCCATCTCGTTAATATTATCGACCTGCTTTCTTTCCCTTCCTTCAAAACTCCATGTCCTTGTTCCCGCTCTAATACTCAAATTATCTCTTTGCGCTTCTTCTCTTACCACATATCCAAGCGTCCTCTATTCTACTTCTAGCGTTCATCTTATACATCTTTCTTATAAGCTTTCAGTCTCTTCCCTTTCCTTTTATATCGACATCTCTGCTCCATAGCCTATAATACCGGTCGTACCAGGGTATCAAATAACCACATTCTCCTTCTCCAATCTTTTCCTAACCTTCTTTCTCCTATTCCCCATATCGGGTTTATCACGCCTGCCGCTTTTTCGATCCTTTCTCTTATATGAGCTCTATGATCTTCATTTATTTGCAAGTTGTATCCCAAATATTATACTCCATTACTTTTTTCTTCCCTCTCCTTTTCTCTCTAGTTTTGCCGAAAAATGCAATTTTTTATTGTTTAAAAAGCTTTTCGATCAATAAACCAGAATCGATGGTCAAAATTAGCTGATTAACGAACTCGTTCTTTCCGGGGGGTTTTTTTTTTAGTCGCTGAATCCGAATCTGGAGTCAGTTCTTCTGGAGTCAAGTTCTATGAATGAAAATTCATAATTAAGAATCAATAACAAAAGCAACATAGCCGAACATGCTGAAAAATACTTTAGGCTTTATTAAGTGCATAAAGAATTCCTGTTTTGATTTTCAAAGTATATTAGCAGAAAATGCATTTCTCTGGTAAAAACCAATGATTTGATTTGTTTATTCATGGTATTTTTGCGGTTATTTATTATTGGGTGTTTATATATTTTTTATACTTATTCATGTTCTAGGAACCCAGTAGAAACAAAAACCACGGTAATTGTTTTTCAAAAAGTAGTTAAAAAAGTCTGCGAAAACAAAATTTAATCTAATAATTTCTTCACAAGTCATCGTGCGGCTACTACAAAGAGGCAACATACAGACACCATCGTTAAAACCATTTTTCTGACGCAATTCAGCATGAGCATGTGAAAATGAAAATTCTCCTTTAGGCAAGGATCATTGAAAGAATCAGAAGTGTTAATTGCTTCACTGATGCCAGTTTATTGCCTTAGGATGATCATTCTTAACGTTTAAATAAATGAAATAAAAAATGACAAAATGGAAAAGTTACATGTGAGAGAAAGTACTTATTTACATTTCCTTGTAACGATTAGCATGCATTATTTCAAAGATAAAGTTTAACACGAACAAGGGTGGCTAATGACGACATTTGCATATTGCACTGAAGATCGGAACGTCGTGCCTGTGACCTCCGATGACCACACTAATTACATACCACCACCATCTCGAGAGATTCCAACTTGCCATCATCTGTACTCACTCGAATCCATCCACTTTCTCTACCACATCGTAAAATCCCTGGAAAAGTTAATAAACGACCTATAAATTGTATTATTAGAGCAGGAGATCCTCGCTAAGTGACACCTTCTCGCGTGGCTCGCGGAAGACATGCAAGATCGATGGGGACGACCTTTCTCTTTCCGTTTCCAATCCGTTTCTCTACCAGCCGAAGCGACGCGACACATGCATCGCGAGAAAACGGAAACAGATTTATCTCACGAGGTATAATCATCTTCCCCATAGCAGGCTATCACTGCTGGACGTAAAACGATAGAGATCCTATCTTTTTTTATTATTTTGAAACTTTATGATAGAAAGAGGTAGAGAAAATGTATCCTATCATGCGTCTTTGTCCATCAAAATGTAGGTCTATCTTTTTCAATACCTTCTTTTTTATCTTAACGTGTCCGTTATCTATCCACGTCAATCTTTTTCTATGTCTCTGTCAATCTAAATTCCCGTTTACCTTTTTCAATCTCCTCTTCTCTATCTCATGCTATACTACATCTATCAACGTCTATCTTTTTCGATCTCTTTGTTAATCTAAATTTACGTCTATTTTTTTCAATCCTCTCTTCTCTGTACCATTCTGTCCTTTATCTATCCACATGCACCTGATGGTTTTGCTGCTAGGTGGCTGACGGTAAAAGTAATCAACAAGTGAAATCAGTCTTAGGGCTTATAATTCATGTTGACTTTGTGGTACGTAGTCAACACCAAATTAATTTTATAGATAAATTCCCTAACTTTTCTATGGATTCCGGATTTTGAGAAACAGAGAATGATAAGAGTACTCAATCGCGGAAAATAGAAAAAGAGATGGAATGAAGTAAAGAAAAAGATAAGGGTCCTCGATTATACAGTAGCTCTATCTTTTCCTATCCCCCAATTTCTTTTTCAATCTTTCTACTTCTATCAGGGATATTCTTTCAATGTTACAGGAATATTCCTTTGGAAGTTTCAGAATATTGCCACTGAATATTCCAGTAATATTGAAGCAATTTATAAATGTCCCGCAATCGGAGTATATTCCCATGGAATGTTGAAGCAGTATTTTTTGCGTATATTTCTGAAATAATAAATTGAGAGCATCCAGAGTATGACTGTCGAGTATTTCCGGAACATTTCCTCGAAAGTACTCAGAATTTCCCTATGAAATATTGTTGGAACATTGCCTTAAAACTGTCTCCGATATTCATGCAAACTATTGGCAGATCATTGGTTCGAAGGTACCAAAAATGTGTCCCTGGTACGTTTCCAAAATACCATAACGTCAAAGTGTCTTATACTATTCACAAAATAATTATACAGTACAGAATTCATTTCATTCATCTATGTATTTACTTTAATTGTTTATCAAATACAAATACATGCATAGTGAGTATGACAATAAATCGCTTGAGTTGATATTACAATGCAACATTTCATTTAATTAAATTTGGCAGTGGAATGCAATAACGGCGTTTAGAATTGACTAAGAAATTGCATGAAATAGTTTGTTGGAGATAATTTTCTTAAAATATGTTATATTTATGTATATAATAATATAATGTATAATGTGATATATATACATATTTATTTATTTATAATATATATTACTATGATATTTCTTATGTGTTGAAAATTGAACTATTTGGGTAGAACTTTATGTATTTTGTTGAAAAATCGTCCTTTTTCGTAGAAAATTTATCTTCTTGGTTGAAAATTAAACTATTTGGTCAAACTTTTATACATTTTGTTGAGAGTTTAGATTTTTTGTAGATAATCAATCTTTTTGATTGATAGTTCAATTAATTGTTTGAAAATTCAACTGTTTTGTAGAAAGCTCCTCTTTTTATATTGAAAACTTAACATTTTTGATTAATTTCTGTTTCTCTATTGACTAAACAATCTTAAAATTTTTCAATTTCACTTTCGTTGCAAATTTGTCTTCTTTTGTCAAATTAAACTATTTCTGATTTCGCATAACAATCTTCTTTTGGTTAAAAAATCAACTATTTCATTTTTTTAAAGAATTTCTCTTTTTCGTTTTGAAAATTCAATACTTGGTTGAAAATGCAACCTACTGGATGAAATTGGAACTACTTTGTTAATTCATAAGAAACAGTGAGATTTTAACACCCCCCCCCCTCCATCAAACTCGTCTTACGTCGTTTTTGGATGAGACCCAATTCAAATTGACGAAAAAAATTATTTCGTAAATATTACGTGACCCCCATTGTTAGGGTCCGAAAGTTTTAACCCCCTTCCCCATATTATGTAATTTTTGCCGACTATATATTTCTCGCGCATTTATGTAGGCGGACGTGGACAAATTTTACTGTTTTTCATGAATTAACAAAGTAGTGCAACTTTCAACCAAGTAGTTGAGCTTTCAACGAAAAATGGTAAGTTTTTAAAAAACAATGTAATAGTTGATATTTTCCCCAAAGAAAATTTTTCATTTTAAATCGAAAACAGTTCAATTAAACCAAAAAAGAAAAGAAATTTTCAACAAAATAGTTGAATCTCCAACCAAAAGAGATCAATTTTCAAATAAAAAAAAAATTCAACAAAAGTTAAATTTTTGATTAAAAAAGATTTTTCAGTCAATAAAGAAAAAAAATTTCATCCATAATATTCAATTTTCAAGCCAAGAAGATATAAGCTTTCTACGAAACCGTTGAAATTTTAACTGAATAGTTGAATCTTCAACCAAAAATATTAATTTTCTGCCCAAAAAAAAGAATTCTCAACAAAATACATTAAATTTGAACCAAATAGTTGATTGATTTTCTACCAAAAAAGACAAATTTATAACAAAATAAATATATTTTTTATTATATCAATTTAAAGGAAAATTCAATAGTCAAATTTTTGTTATGAAAAATTCATTTTCAAAATAAAAACTTTTTTTCTGCAAAGCAGTGAAATTCGTAAGTAGCTGAATTTTTTACTAAATTGTTGAATTTTCCAGTCAACAAGACGAGTTTTCTACACAAAATTTGAATTTTGAACCCAAAAATATGAATTTTCATCAAGAAAGTTGATTTTCAACCAAGCAGTTGTGGCCAACAGTGTATGGCCAACGGCCATACCACGCTGAAAAACCCAGTTCTCGTCAGATCACTGAAGTTAAGCAGCGTTGGACGCGGTTAGTACTTGGATGGGTGACCATTCAAGAATACTGACATGAGTGCTGTTGGCACATCGTGGGTGTGGTGAGCCCACACTTGTAGTTATTTATAACTACAAGAAAAACCTAGAAACACTACCCGAATCAGGTAGTGTCACGCCTGCCCTGAAAGGGAAATGGTTGAATGGTATAGTTGAATTTTCAGCTGAACTGTTAAATTTTCAGTTATATAAATCAATTTTTAACAAACGAAAAAAAAGAATTTTCTGCGATGTATTTGAATTTTCAGTCTGAAAATATGAATTTTCAACGAAAAATGTAATAATTCAACTAAAAAATATTACAGTTTACAAACAGTTAAATTAAAAAAATTGATTTTCTACAACAAAGAAAAAGAGAAGATTAATTTTGTACCAAAAAATACGAATTTTTAACAAAATACATCAATTTTCCACCAAATAGATGAAGTTTCAACTAAAAAAGATAAATTTTCTAGTAAAAATGGCACAGTCGAATTTCCAGTAAAAAAAATTAATTTTCAACCAAAACTATGAATTTGCAACAAAAAATGTAATAGTTGATATTTTAACCAAAAAAAATGTTAATTTTAATTTAGGACAGTTGATTTGAATAAAAAAGACGCATTTTCAGCAAACCAGTTTAATCCTTCACTACAGCAAATTATTTTTCAAACAAAATTTTCAACCAAATTGATTAAATTTCTACCTTGAAAGACGAATTTTCAACAGAGTAGGTGCATAAAACCAAATAGTTGAATAATGAGACATGATGATTAACTTTCAACCAAATAGTTTAATTTTTAACTAGAAAAAAGTACATTCTTAACCAAAAATCGAATAGTTAAATTTTCAACAAAATCGTAAAAATTTTGCCCAAAGAAATGACATTTTAACTAAAATGATGAATCTTTAACCAAAAAATGAATTTTTAACAAAGTAGTTCATCTTCTGACTAAATATTTGAATTTCCCACCAAATTGTTAAAGTTTTGTTTCTTAGTGATTCACAGACGTGAAAATATCTTACGTAAAAAATTATTTTTACCATGTACCCCCCCCCCCCCCCCCCCCCCCCAAAAAAATTTACGTAATTTTTGCACGGCCCCAAGAAAGGGGGGGGGGGTCCAAACTTGACGACCCTCACAAAGGGGGGTACGGTCAAATTTCAGAAAAAAATTACGTAATTTAGGCAGGGCTCCTTAATGAAATCAATGCAACTCTCTAATATATGGATTAACACGAAATAGAACTTAGATTTGAGAAAAATAAATAAAATGCAAAAGGGACTTTGTTAAGTGGAGGAACGTGTGATCGGAACATAAAAAGACACATAATAACGGGAGATAATGCTTCGGGCAAAGATCACTTCTCTTTATGGGAAGCCGCTTTACAAATTGTCGATTTCCGCCCTGAAAGTTAAAATCAGTACAATTTATTTATATATTTCTATGTTTTTGAATTTGAAATATAAAATATGAGTGAAAATATGTACAATTAGAAAGTACTATGCAAATACGAATTAGTAGAAATTTTACTAATGCATTGTTAGTTAGTTAGTTATTATTAGTCTGACTGTTAAATTAGTAATTTCATCACTTTCAAATAAATTTAGTGGTCAGATTCATGTTATTAAATAAATAAGTGAGGGTATTCTACTAATCTTCTTATTAGTACTTACCTACTAATTCAATGAGTAGCCATGAATTGCTAGGGAAACATAATTTATTAATTTTTGAAATACGTTTTCTTAATATATATTCTAATTTTATATTGTTATATTAATAACGATCGTGTATGAAAGATACAATATTCATAATTCATACGGTATATTTTTTAAACAAAACGCAGCAGTGCTTTTTGAAGCGTAATTCAGTGTTCAATTGACTCAACACAAATAATCTCTAAATTGTTCAATAAAAATAATCTGAAAGCTTAAAGTCATCCGAATTTGACAATATGATCACTTTTATCCTCAACATTTTTTGTCAATAGTTGAAGGGCAAAACATTTCAAAAAACGAGGGGTTTCGGCCTCCTTTTTTAAGCATCGACTTTCACCTGTTCCCAGACCGAAGTCAACGTTAGGAAAAATCTCAAGAAAAAATTCTTTAAAAATATATTTTTAAAAATTTTGAAATAATCAATAATTAAATATTTACGGGGATTTATTTACTAATACTTTATCTTGACAACAAATGAAGATAGAAAGCAGTATTGGGTAGTAACTTGTTACATATAACTAAGTTACTGAAAGTTACAATATTTGTATCTTTCAGGGTAACTTCGTTACTATTTGAAAAAGTAACTTGTAACTTAACTTAGTTACGATTTTTTGAGTTACTTTGAACCTAATTTTAGTTACTTTAAAGTTACTTTGTGTTTTTTGTATAGCTCCTATTAGGAGAGATGTATGGGTCAGTTGTGGTTAGAAAATCAATCTCTTTTGGCTGAAGATTCAGCTATTTTGTTCAAAATTCGTATTTTTTGGTTAAATTCAATTGTGATTGATTTCAAATTAAATTTTCGTTTTGCTCAAATATTATCAAATCTTACGTTTTTCGTTTAGAATTCTATTTCGTTGAAAAGTAACTTCTTTGTTGAAAATTTATATTTTTGGTTTGAAAATGAAACTGTTTTGTAGAAAATTCGTCTTTTTAGTTTAAAACTTCAAGCATTTAGTGGAAAACTGTTTTCTTTCTTGGTTCAAAATTTGGCTTTTTCGTTTCAAAATTTGTCTCGTTTAGTAAGAAAATCTCATCTTTTTTGGTTGAGGATTCAGCTATTTTGTTGAAAATTCGTTTTATTTTCTGGTTAAATGAAATTTTGTTCAATTTCAAATTAAAATCTTGTTTGGTTAAAATAATATCATCTATTATATTTTTCGTTGATAATTCATCCATTTTGTTTGATAGTTCATTTATTTTTCTTTTAAATTTAACAATTTAGAAGGAAAGTTCAACTACTTGTTTGAAATATAACGAAAATTTTTGTTGAAAATTCATATTTTCAGTTTGACAATTCTACTTTTGTGTTGAAAAGTATTGTTCTCGGTTTGAAAATTAATTTTTTTTAGTAAAAGAAATTCTGTAGAGGGTTCATCTATTTGCAGGTTCAACTAGTTTGTTAGAAATTCATTTGACTTTTGGTGGATAATTAATTTTCTTTAACTGATAATTTAACTGATAATTCATCTTTTCTGGTATAAAACTAATCTTCTTGGTAGGAAATCATCTATTTTTGTTGAAAATTCAACTATTTGGCTGAAAATTAACATTTTTGTTGAAATATCATAATTTTTGTTTGAAAATGCAACTACTTGGTTAAAAGTGGAACTATAGTTTTTGTTGAAAATTCAGTTTTTTGGTTGAGGTTCCATAATTTCGTTGAAAATTATTTCAAGTTCGCTTTTTTGGTATAAGATTTATATATTTTGGTAGAAAAATTATGTATTTGGTTCAAAATAAACTCTTTTGTTGAAAATTCGTCTTTTTCGTTTGAAAATGGAAGAAAATTCAACTATTTGGTTGAAAATTATCTTTTTTTTTGTTACAAATTATTATTGACGGCATAAAAATTAAATTGTTTGGCTGAAAATTAACATTTTTTTTTCAAATATGATCATTTTGGTTTAAAAATGCAACTACTTGGTTAAAAGTGGAACTATAGTTTTTGTTAAAAATTCAGTTTTTTTGGTTGAGGTTCCATAATTCAGTTGAAAATTATTTCAAATTCTTTTTTTCTTTTGGGTATAAGATTTATATATTTTGGTAGAAAAATTATGTATTTGGTTAAAAATAAACTCTTTTGTTGAAAATTTGTCTTTTTCGTTTGAAAATGGTAGAAAATTCAACTATTTGGTTGAAAATGATCTTTTCTTTTTGCAAATTATTATTTTCGGCATGAAAATTAAATTATTTGGTTGAAAATTCATTTATTTTGTTAAAAATTTAAGTATTTAGGTTGAAGGTCCAACTATTTGGTTGAAAAGTAACTTTCTTGTTGAAAATGCATCCATGTGGCTTGGAAATTCAACTCTTTTGTTCCAAAGTGTTCTTCTTGGATTGAAAATTCATTTCTTCCAGTGAAAAAATTGCATATATTTTGGTTAAAAATACAACTGTTTGGTTGAAAAATGTGACTGAAAAATTGTTCTTGGTTGGAAATTCAACTCTTCTGTTGAAAATTCATCTGTTTGGTTGAAAACTCAACTATTTTGTTAAAAAGTCATCTACTTTGATGAAAATGGAATATTTTTACTTGGAATCATACACAGGATATACTGAGTGACATATTTTACTCAATTATAATTTTATTCTAAATATATATTCTTCCTGACTTGTAGAAATATATTATGTATTTATTATTCACTTCAACTAATGCCTAATTCGTTTTAAATTGAGTTTTTATAAATTATCATTTTTGATTTTTAAATTATAAAATTAGGGGGGGGGAAGGTAACTTTTTAGATAACTCAAAGTTACTTTATCTAGTAACTGTAACTTTACAGTCACAAGTAACGTAACTGTAACTAGTTACTCAAAAAAAAGTAACTGACTCAACACTGGTAGGAAACCGTTTAATAGATCCAAATGTGCAGTTTTGTGATGCGAGTGCAGTTTGATAATTAAATTTATGATGAAATTATCCTTACGAAAGACGTATCATTTTGAATATTTCTGACTTTAATTAGTGTTGATGCGTGGGCGTCACAGCGGGACAAGTTGTAGAAAAAAGTACCCTTCCGATGAAATTTTTTCTTATTAGCAATAAACGAATCAGCTATTTGAAATATAGTAGAAAAATACTAACAATTAGTAGCTTTCTACTAATTCAGATTTAGAAAGTATAAGTTCTCGCATATTGTCAGCCTGAAACAACGTATAAAAATCCAGATATTCTTCAACGAGCATGGCCTGGCGACTAATTATTAATTAGACGTTAATTATAGACATAATCCGGATAAAATACGACGATAAATATGTAGAATGTGGCAGCCAAAGGGCCATTAGTTTCATACAAGTCCCGTTAATTGGAGCAGTATCTTTTCTTCTGACCATAAATTAGAAATATATAAAATATTTGCAGGCAAAGTATTTAAACGCGAACCGGACGATTTATCTGCCTTTCACGTATCCTTTCCGAATGTCCTGAGAATGTGTAACGTCATTTAAATTTCGATTCGCGGAATTAAATTTTCGATTCGTAATTAATAAGTTTATGAGAATTAATATATAATCTGAAGATTGAATATGTAAATTGGACCAAACTTATTCTATAAATTCGTTCGAGATCAATCTTCTTTTCGAGAATTTATGAGAATTTTAAGTTTCTCTTAGAAAAAAATATAAATTTTGTTCTGAATGTTTTTTTCAATTTATATAACACTGTTGAAATTTCTATTAATTGTTTATTGATACAAATTTCAAAATTCCGAATTCCATGAAACGTGTTAAAATTTAGTCACTGGTTCTCAGTGAAATTTGACGGATTCAAATGTAGAGAGTTCTCTCTGCTGAAAGTAAAAATATAGATATTCTATCTTCTTGAATAATTTTAAATCGTTATGATGGAAAGAGATAGAGAAAATGTATCTTATTCTATCTCCTAGTAAATCTAAATTCACGTCTATCTTTTTCAATACTGCATTTTCTATTTTGTCCTATTCTTTATCTATCCACGTCAATCTTTTTCTATGTCTCTGTCAATCTTAATTCCCGTCTATCTTTTTCAACCTTCTTTTTTTTCGTCTCATCCTATCCTACGTGTATCAACGTCTATCTTTTCCTATCTCTTTGTTAATCTCAATTCTCGTCAATCTTTTTCAATACTGTCTTTTCTATCTCTTCGTATCATTCACCTATCCACGTTAATCTTTTACTATCTCTCTGTCAATCTAAATTTCTATCCATCTTCTTCAATCACTTCTTCCCTATCTCATCGTATTCTCCATCTATCAATTTCTATCTTTTTCTATCTCTTTGTGAACATAAATTCACGTCTATCCTTTTCAATAGCCTTTTCTCTATCTCATCCTATCCTCTATCTATCCGCGTCAGTATTTTTCTATCTCTCTGTCAAACTCAATTCCAGCCTTTTTCAATCCCCTCTTTTCTATCTCATCATAT
Organism: Andricus curvator; assembly: GCA_932195095.1. Classification (NCBI taxonomy): domain Eukaryota; kingdom Metazoa; phylum Arthropoda; class Insecta; order Hymenoptera; family Cynipidae; genus Andricus; species Andricus curvator. The sequence continues at coordinate 106,754 of CAKNYM010051753.1, read as the reverse complement.
CCTACATCCCAACGTCTATCTTTAACTATCTCTTTGTCAATCTAAGTTCAATTCTATCTTCTTTAATACCGTCTTTTCTGTATCATTGTATCCTACATCTATTAAAGGTTATAATTTTCTAGGTAATTGTCAATCTAAATTCACATCTATCAATTTCAATACTCTTCCCTCTATGTCATTCTGTCCATTATCTATCCACGTCAATATTTTTCTATCTCTCGTTTAATCTAAATTTCTGTCTATCTTTTTCAATAACCTCTTCCCTATTCCATCGTACCATACATTCTAATATAGTCAATTTTTTTATATTTTCGAATCTGAATTCACGTCTATCTTTTTCAATAGCCTCTCATCCTTATCCAATAGAATCTCATCATATCCTTCATCTGTCCACGTTATTATTTTCCATCCCTCTGTCAATCTAAATTTCGTCTATCTTTTTCAATTTCCTCTTTTCTATTTTATCTTATCCTTTATCTATGCACGTCAATATTTTTTCATCTCACGGTTGATCTGGATTCCCGTCTATCATTTTCAATACAGTATTTCCTATCACATTGTATCCTACATCTATCAACGTCTATCCTTGATCTATCTTCTTCAATATTTTTCTATCTTTCGTTTAATCTTTTCCATCTATCTTTTTCAATTACCTTTTCTCTATCTCATGGTATCATACATCTATCAACGTCTTTTTTCAATCAGAATTCACGTCATCTTTTCCAATGCTCTCTTCTCTATCTCATCCTATCCTTTATCTACTCACTGCAATACTTCTCCGTCTCTTCGTCGATCTAAATTTACGTCTATCTATACCTATCACCTCTTCCCTATCTCATCATATCCTTTGTCTACCCATGTAATTATTTCTTATCCCTCTGTCAATCTTGATTTTCGTCTATCTTTTTCAATCCCTTCTTTTCTATCTTATCTTATCCTTTATCTATCCACGTCAATATTTATTCATCTCTCGGTTGATCTGAATTCCCGTCTACCTTTTTCAATACAGACTTTCCACATCTATCAACGTCTATCCTTTATCTATCTACTTCAATATTTTTCTACCTCTCGTTTAATCTAAATTTCCATCTATCTTTTTCAATTACCTTTTCCCTATCTTATGGTATCATACATCTATCGACGTCTTTTTCCAATCAGAATTTACGTCATCCTTTTCAATACTCTCTTCTCTATCTCATCCTGTCCTTTATCTACTAACTGCAATACTTCTCTGTCTCTTCGTCGATCTAAATTTTCGTCTATCTATTTCTATCTCCTCTTCCCTATCTCATCCTATCCTTTGTCTACCTATGTCATTATTTTTTATCCCTCTGTCAATCCTGATTTCCGTCTATCTTTTTCAATCCCTTCTATTCTATCTCATCCTTTATCTATCCATGTCAATATTTTTTAATCTTACGGTTGATCTGAATTTTTGTCTACCTTTTTCCATACAGTCTTTCTACATCTATTAACGTCTATCCTTTATCTATCTACTTCAATATTTCTCTACCTCTCGTTTAATCTGAATTTTCATCTATCTCTTTCAATGGCCTTCTCCTCATCTCATCGTATCATACGTCTGTCAAAGTCTATCCTTTTCCGTCTATTTTTCAATCCCAATTCACGTTTATCTTTTCAATACTCTTTTTTTCTTTCTCATCCTATCCTTCATCTGTCCACGTCAATCTTTTTCTATCTCTTCGTCTATCTATTCCTATCACCTCTTCCCTATCTCATCCTATCCTTTATCTATCCACGTCAATCTTTGTCTATCTCCCTATATATCTGAATTCCCGTCTATCTATCTCAATAACCTCTACTCTAACCTCTATTTCATCTATTCACATCAATATTTTTCTATCTTCCGGTTAATCTGAATTTCCGTCTATCTTTTTTAATCTCCTCTTTCCTATCTCATCGTATCACGCATCTATCAACGCGTACCTTTTTACCTTTTTTACCTATTTTTCAATCCCCTCTTCTCCATCTCATCCTATTGTAAAAAGAAAGAGACAGAAAATTATCGGGATTGGTGATAGGGGGAAAAAAGCGTTTTAGAGACGCAAAGTGACCCATTGAGAGAGATAGAATAGTTCTATCTTTCTCTATTCCCCAATTTCTATTTTTTTTTTAATCTTTATACTTCCAGGCGGGATATCCTTCACATAAGATATGTAATTAGTTTAATTCCCCTAATTCACATTGTATAGCGTGCGCAAGAAGCGCACGTCGCAAAACTATTAATAACGACGAAAGTAAGTCAAGAAGCGTGCGACTGATGATGATAATCGCAATGACCCTTTCGATCGTACGGGATCATCGCGGTGAAAGTATCATCTTCATCGTCGCAATCATTACCTTCTGATTCCAGCGCATATATTATGGTTCAATCACATTTGCATTCGCATTAGCCTATAGGGGCCGCCCATAAACTACACTGTAAAAATTTTTTCGGTATAATTACGGAAAATCTTCGGGACGCAATAAACCCGATAACTCGGTAATTTTCCCAGAAATAACTTCGGGAAAATTCCACAACGATTTTGGTAATTTTTTCAAAGTTTGAAGAATTTTTCCTCAAAATTTTTCGGCGAAATGTCGCAACTATTTCGGTAAATTTGTTATACATTTTGGGAATTTTTCACAAATTCGGGAAAATTCAACAAAGGTTTCGGTAATTTTACGAGAGTTTATGGAATTTTCCCTAAACATTTTTTGGTAAAATTTCCTAACTCTTTTGGTAAATTTGTTATACATTTTGGGAATTTTCCTCAAAATAACTTTTGGAAAATTCGAGAACGATTTCGCTAATTTTACGAGAGTTAAGGGAATTTTCCCTAAAAATTTTTGGGTAAAATTTCCTCATTATTTCAGTAAATATGTTTCATATTTTGGGAATTTTCTCCAAAACTACTCGGGGAAAGTTGCACAATGATTTCGGTAATTTTTACTGAAAATAATGCTGGGAAAACTTTCTAATGATTTAGCTAAATTTTTTTTTCCATCTTCCCTCTAATTATGATTCAGGGTAATACTTTTTTTAAATAATAAGAATTTGAAATTCTGGAATTTCAGAAGCTTTGACTTTGAAAGATTCAATTTAGGTTTCAGTTTTAAATTGTAAAATTTCAATTGCTTTGAATTTAAAATTATTCAAATAAAATCTTCATTTGAACTTTCATTACTTCACGTATACATAAAAAATATAAAGTTTCTAAAATCTAATTTCATTTGAAAAATTACAATCAATAATGGAAATGCTACCTCTAATTCGCTAATTTTCCACAAATATTGGAAAAATATTTCTTCCAATTTTCACAGCAAAATTATCAATGGTTGAGAAAAAATTCGCAAATATATTTCAGGTAAATTTTGCACTTTATACTGGTAAAATTACTTAAAAGGGTGGAAAAATTCCTAAAAAGTCATGGGATTTTTTATTTCTTAAGTCATTGGGAAAATCACCATAAATAATGGAAATATTACCTTTAAAAACGGTAGTTTTCCAAAAATACTGGAAAAATATTTTTTCCAATTTTAACAGGAGTGCATGAGGAAAAATTCCCTATTATACTTTGGGTAATTTTTCACTTTATACTGTCAAAATTACTTTAAAAGTGGGAAAATTCCTTAACCGTCGTAAGGGTTTTTCAATTCCATATGTCCTTGGGAAAATCACCATAAATAATGGTAATATTACCTTAAAGAATGGCACTTGTCCACAAAAATATAATTTTCCACTTAATACTGGTAAAATTACCTAAAAAGTGGGAAAAATCCGAAAACCTAATGGGTTTTCTTTATCCCCAAACTCGGGAAAATTACCGTAAATTATGGTAATATTATCTTTAAAACCGGTAGTTTTCCACAAATATTGAAAAAACGTTTTTTCCAGTTTTAACAGGAAAATTATCAATGGTTAAGGAAAAATTCCCTATTATATTTCGGGTAATTTTCTACTTGAAACTGGTAAAATAACCTATAAAGTGGGAAAATTTCCAAAACTTCATTGGGTAATTGGAAAAATTACCATAAATTATGATATCATCTTTAAAGACGGTAATTTACCACAAATCGTGGAAAAATTCCCAATTTTATGGGAAAATAAATTTCCCTACCCAAAATGGGGAATTATGCATACAAAATTTTTGGGAAAATTCCCGAAATTTTTTACAGTTTACGTTCCCAATTTTGAGTTATTTTTGACCCCCCGTAGCCCAAAATTCTGCCAAACAAGAGAAATAAGGTGATTTTTTACGAAAATAGGGGAATATATATTTTTTTTAACGAAAGAAATGTTAATAAAATATTAAATTTAATTTGAAATACTTCAAATTCCTATGATTTCAAGTCGAAATATATAGCATTTTCAAGAAAATACTTGAATTTTTAATGTAAAAAAGTTTCAACGAGAAGAGATGAATTTTCAACCCAAAAGGATGAATTTTCAATAACTAAAAATTCATTTTTAAACAAACAGTTGCATTTAAAACCATATAGTTCAACTTTTAAGCAAAAAAAAAAAAAAATTATTTCTTGTGCAATAAAAATGTGAATTTTCGATTTTTCAAGAAAATTCAAAAAGTCATTACGATAATCTTGTAGGGCGTGCAAAAAGAAACACTTTTCTTATTGTGACTTTTTTTCGTATCGTGCGTTGTTTGGCTGAAAATGTGAATTTTCGTTTTTTCTTTTGGATTTTGAAAATGCTGTAACTCGGAAAATTTTCATTTTATCGAAAAATGTCATAAAAATAAAATATTTGAATTTTTAATTACTATAAGCAGCCGTACATATAATTTCCAAATTTTGAAAAAAACGGTCTAAAAAATTTTCAAAATGCCCTCACTTTTTGAATTTTCATCCAAAATGGCTGGCTAACGAACTTGACCTTTAGTTTAGGAGACTAAAAGTGTATACCAAAGGCCAGTCAAATCGGTCAATTCTTTCGAAAGTTATCGTGTTCACAGACAGACATACAGACAGACAGACACATTCGTAAAAACCTGTTTTTTGGGTTCAGGGGGTCTCGAAACGTGGACATTTGACAAAAACCGGGGGGGTCAAATTTTACACAAATCTAATACCTTCTCTAGATGAGAATGTAAAAAGAGAACTTTATCAAAATAGTTAAAATTATCAAACTACAAAGATGCATTTTCATCAAAAATAGTTACTAAATTAATTTTTAATTAAGAAAGACAAACTTCTAACTCAATAGTTGCATTTTCAACTTCTAAGGGATAATTTTTCAACCAGATCTTGAAAAGTTAAACTTTTAACAAACAAACAAAATAATAGTAACCCGAAAATATGATTTTTGGAAAAGAAGTTATTTCATTAACAAATAGTTTAATTATCATAAAAATAAAATATATGACTATAATAACTAAAAAAATTTAATTTACGATTTAATTTTCTTCCAAATTGTTGAAATTTCAAGCCAGAAAGACTAAGTTTCTACAAAACAATTCAATATTTAACCCGAAATTATGAATTAAAAAAAAATGACAAATCTTCAACAAAACAAAAAAAAAATTAATTTTTTAGAAAGTAGTTTCACTCTAAACCAAGTAGTTAACTTTTCAAACAAAAAATAAATGATTGATTCTTAACCAAATATTAGCTTTTCAACCAGAAAATGTTGAAATTTCTACTGAAAGGGATACATTCTTGAACCAAAATGACGATTTTTCATAATAAAAGTTGGATTTTCAACCAAAGGAGATATTTCAGTCAAGAGAAAAAAAAATGTCAACCAAATTATTGTATTTTCGAAGAAAACAGTACAATTTTTATTTCGCAAAAAAAAAAAGAATTTTCAATAAGACAGCAGAATTTTCAAGCCAAATAGTTTAATTTGAAACTAAAAACGTACAGTTTCCATAGAAGAATGGAGTGGTTAAATTTACGGTTGAAAAAACTTATTTCCAACCAAAAACCTACTTTTCAACAAAATAGTTGAATTTTAAACTAAAAAAGATGAATTCTCAATTTACAAAATAATAGTTCATATTTCAACAGCAAAAACAAAGATTTTAATTTTAAATCGAAAATAGTCGAATTTAACTAAAAAGATTAATGCTCAACAAAAATGCAATAGTTGCTATTTCAACCAAAAAATATTTTTATTTTAAATTAAAAAAAAATCAACCAAATCGTTGGATTTTCAACCAAATTGTTTAATTTTTTGCGAACAAATAGAATTTTCTAGCCAAAAAGTCAAATTTTCAATAAAACAGCGGAATTCTTAAGCCAAATAGCTTAATTTTTAACTGAAAACGAAAAGTTTCCAACAAAGAATGGAGTAGTTAAATTTTCAGTTAGAAAAAATTAATTTTTAACCAAAAAAACTAGTTCTCAACAAAATACTTGCATATAAAACTAAGATGATGAATGAAAAAAAAATATCTCATTGTATCATATATCTGGCAACGTCTATCTTTTTCTATCCCTTTGTCAATCTAAATTCACGTCTATCTTTTTTAATACCATTTTCTCTATCTCATCCTATATTTTATCTATTTACATCAATATTTTTCTATCTTCCGGTTAATCTGAATTCCCTTCTATCTTTTTTAATCTCCTCTTCCCTATCTCATCGTATCACACATCTATCAACGTTTACCTTTTTCTATCTATTTTAATCCCCTCTTCTCTATCTCTTTCTCTCCTTTATCTATCCTCGTATATCTTTTCCCATCTCTTTGTCAGTCTGAATTCTCGTTTATCTTTTTCAATCCCCGGTGCTCTATTTCATCTTATCCTTCATCTATCCACGTCAATATTTTTCTATCTCTCGGTTAATCTAAACTCCGTCTATTTATTGCAGCCTCCTCTTCCCTATCTCATCGTATCATACGTCTATCAAAGTCTATCCTTTTCTATCTATTTTTTAATCTTATTTCACATTTATCCTTTCAATACCCTTTTTTCTTTCTCATCATATCCTTCATCTGTCCACCTCAATCTTTTTCTGTCTCTTCGTTGATCTAAATTCACGTCTATTTTTACATTCTCATTCTAATGAGAAGGTATTGGTTTTATGTAAAATTTGACATAGTCGGTTTTCATCAAATCTCCACGTTTTGAGACCCCCTGAGCTAGAAAAAACGATTTTTACGAAGGTGTCTGTCTGTCTGTAGTCTGTCTGTCTGTCTGTCTGTCTGTCTGTCTGTCTGTCTGTCTGTAGCCACGATAACTTTCGAAAAAATGATCAGATTTGATTGAGCTTTGGTACACTTTTTTATGGCCGAAAAATAGGAAACGAGTTCGTTAACCAGCTATTTTGGATGAAAATCCAAAAAGTGAGCACATTTTGAAAATTTTTGAGACCACTTTTTTGGAAGATTTGAAAATGCTATGTACGGTTATTAGTAGTACGCAAAATGACGAACAAAATATTCTTATGACTTTTCGTGATAAAAAAAAAATTACTGGAGTTATAGCATTTTCAAAATTCCAAAAAACAAACGAAAATGAACATTTTAAGCCGAAAAACGCACGATATGAAAAAAAGTCAAGAGGAGAAAAACGTTGATTCCTGAACACCCTATAATATTTTCATAACAACTTTTTGAATTTTTTGAAAAATAAAAAATTCAAATTTTGATCGCACAAAAAATTAATGAAAAATCAAAAAAGCCATTTTGCTGTCAAACTATGCAAGATACCAGAAAAGATCATTTCACCAAAATTGTGCACCTAAAAAAGATCTACAAATTTCTTATCATTCACTTTTTGATATGACGCGTAGTTTTTGTTTTATTTGTAAAAAACAGCATTGAAAATAGAAAAATCAACTTTGTAGACGAATAACACGAGCTACGAAAAAAATGACATAAACAACATTTATTTATTCAAGGAGGAGGTACAAATTTGTTGTGAATCATGTTTCCTTAGGATGCGTGGTTTTTGTTTTATTCGTGAAAATAACATTGACAGTAAAAAAAATCAAATTTTTGAAAAAACAATGCAAGGTACGAAAACATATAAATGAACAAAAATTGTGCATTCAAAAAAGACTTACACACCCGTAATCAATTTTTGTGGTAAGAATATATTCAAAATGAAAAAATTAACTTTTTTGATAAACGGCACAAGCTAAAATAAAATGTTAACTAATAAAATTTGTCGCCTGAATTATATCATTACTTTTCATTTGAAATCAAATACAAATTTAGTAATTTGTATATGAAGAACATATAATACGAAGCACAAAGTGCGCGCTCAGTGTATTTACCAAATCGCACGCCGTAAGTGCGCTCAAACTTTTTTGTTTCTATCATACGGTTCAAATGATTTTCAAATCAAATATCGAGCGCGAAGCGCGAGTGTCTGGATGAGAATGTGTTCCTTAAGGTCGATAGAACCTTGAGTAAATAAAGTTCCTTTTCAGTCTAAAATAAAAATAAATTTAACAATCACTTAATATGTAGAGGTTTTGATAATTTTATAATATTTGCAAACAAAATTTTTCTTTTCATCGAAGTCGAACACGAAGTGCAAAAATCTAGAGGAGCCTAGCGTAAAGCGCGATGCAAATATGCCCGAGCGCGTAGCGCGAGGTGAACACATAATCGAGCGCGAAGCGCGAGATAAATATATGATCGAGCGCGAAGCGCGAGATCCAACAGTCGCGCGCCCTAGGCGCGCTCAAACTTGCGAGCGAAGCGAGCCGCGCGCGAAGCGCGCCATGAGAATGTGCCCGCGAAGCGGGCAGATTTTTTTCATATCCGCTTTCCTATTTCATCTTATCTTTTATCTATCCAAGACGATCTTTTTCTATCTCACTTTCGATTTAAATTACCGTCTATCTTTTTCAATCTCCTCTTTCCTATATCACCGTATCATTGATCTGTCAACGTCTTTTTCAATACCGTCTTTTCTATCGCATCCTATCCTTTATCTATCCACAACTTTTTTTTCTCTCTCTTTGTCAATCTAAATTCACGTCTATCTTTTTCAATCCCCTCTCTTCTATCTCATGTTATCCTTCATCTATCCACTTCAATATTTTTCTATCTCTCGGTTAATCTAAACTTCTGTCTATTTATTGCAGTCTCCTGTTCCCTATCTCATCGTATCATACGTCTATCAAAGTCTATCCTTCTCTATCTATTTCTCCATCCTAATTTACATTTATCTTTTCAATACCCTTTTTTGTTTCTCATCCTATCCTTCATCTGTCCAGGTCAATCTTTTTCTGTATCTTCCTCGATTTAAATTCACGTCTATCTTTTATAATATCCGCTTCCCTATTTCATCTAATCTTTTACCTATCCAAGACAATCTGTTTCTATCTCTCTCTCGATCTGAATTTCCTTCTATCTCTTTCAATCTTCTCTTTCTTATCTCATCGTATCATACTTCTATCAACGTCTGTCTTTTTCAATAGTGTCTTTTCTATCTCATCCTACTCCTTATCTACCCACTACTTTTTTTTCTATTTCTTTGTCAATCTAAATTCACGTCTATCTTTTTCAATCCCCTCTTCTTTATTTTATCCTATCCTTTATCTATTCATAATAATCTTTTTCTATCTCTCGGTTAATCTAAATTTTTATCTGCCTTTTTCAATCTCCTCTTTCCTATCTCATCGTATCATACGTCCATCAACGTCTATCTATTTTCCAAGCTAAATTCACGTTTATCTTTTTAATACCCTCTTCTATTTCTCATCCAAGTCAATTTTTTTTTCTATCTCTCTATATATCTGAATTCCCGTCTATCTATCTCAATACCCTCTACTCTACTCTATCTCATCTTATCCTTTATCTATACACGTCAATATTTTCCTATCTCTCGGTCAATTTAAATTTCCGTCTATATTTTTCCATCTTCTCTTCTCTATCTTATCGTATTCTGTATATATCAATGTCTATCTCTTTAATCTCCTTTTCTCTATCTCATCCTGTTCTTTATTTATGCATATAAATCTTTTTCTATCTCTCCGTTAATCTAAATTTCTGTCTATCTTTTTTATCCCCTATTCTCTATCTCAACCTCTCCTTCATCTATCCAAGTCTATCCTTTTCTATCTCTTTTTCAATCTAAATTCATGTCTATATATTTAAATATCCGTATCCCTATTTCATTCCATCCTTCACCCATCCAAGCCAATCTTTTTCTATCTCTCTATCGATCTGAATTCCCATCTATCTATCTCAATACGCTTTTCTCTATGTCATCTTATCCTTTGTCAATTCAAGTCAAACTTTTCCTATCTCTTTGTCAATCAAATTTCACGTCTACCTTTTTCAATACACTTTTCCTTATCTTATCGTATCACAGGTCTATCAACGTCTATCTTTTTCTATCCTTTTGTCAATCTAAATGAACTTTTGTCTTTCCTAATCCTCTATGTTCTATCCCATCCTATCCTTTATCTATCCACGTCAACCTGAAACTAACAAGTGAAATCAGTTTCCGGGCCTATAAGTAGAGGTATATAAGCATGGACGTCATGTTCCCTTTCTGGTGCGTGGTCAACATTGAATTGCGTTTTTTAATAAATTACTGAACTTTTGGATGGAGTTCCGAAATTTGAGGGATGGGAAATAATAAAAGTACTCAATCGCGTAAGATAGAAAAAGACATGGCCAAATATTCAAATTCAACTTAAAGAAATAGAATGAAGTAAAGAAAAAGATAAGGGTCTTGGTTAAGAAAGATAGAGAAAGAGATTGAAAGGGATTGAAATTCGTAATAGATAGACAGACTAAGGAATAAAAAAAGATAATCGTCCTCGTTCACGACAGGTAGAACAATAGATAGAAAATTATTAAAATTTGAGATAGGAAAAGATAACGTTTTAGGGATGCTATGTGACCCATTGAGAGAAATAGAATAGTTCTATCTTTTCTCATCTCCCAATTTCTTTCTTTTTTAATCTTCATCCTTCCAGCAGGGAAGATCGCATAAGATTATAATTGACTGTGTGTAATTATAACGAACGTTCAACACATTTCGCTATCAGATTCTCCAGGCTTTTCATTCTCAAGACTGCCACCTAAAAAGAAGTAACTCGATACATAATTTTGCAGTTCTTATTGCAGATTCGTGACTGCGAAACTGGTAGCTCTGATTCCCACTTCCATGTGAATTTATAACCTTCAAGGAACAATTTTTCTCCGTAATTTCACTTTTGCGTGACTAACGGAAATTTGAAAAATGTGACTGCATAAATTTTATTGCTAAGAAGTGAATTATTCACGCCTATTTTTCATTTATCTTCAGTTCCATATTAAGGACCGTTCACAAACTACTTTACCAATTTTAGGGTTCAAAATCACCTCCAGTCTACAATTCTTAACCGCGTTTCAATTCTCTGTTATAGAAATAATCAGCAATAATTGCACAAGAGCGTATATATATATATATATATATATATATATATATTATATTTTTCAATTTGTATCATATTCTTTTGTTTATATGTGGTGTTTACTGATGAGTACTTGTCATTTGATATTATTTATTTATTTTATGAACAAATGCATAGTTTTCCGAGTGGGCACAAACGTTGAAGAACCTCATTGGAACGGCTCAAAAACGTCGTAAGGCATAACGTTTCTTGAACATACAGTGTTCCAGAGACGTTTTAAGGGCGTATTTGGAACGTGAAACGTTTTCAGAACATTATTTGGCCTAACTTAGGACAGTTTTTGGAACGTTTAAATAACGTATTTTGATTTTTACGTCCAAGAAACGTTCTTAGGATGTTCCAATGATTGGAACATAATAATTAGAACATCCTAATTACCTAATTATTACGTCCTTAAATTTCGTGCCGACTGGGTAGCCATTTATGTACCTTAAGTAATCTTTTTTTTATCATTGCCTCCAAATGATATCAGTGGTTATATTTTATGATAAAGAAATGTTTTGTGATGAACAAATAATACATTCAATTAGCAGATTTTGACTAATTAGCAGTGAACGATTTGGCGCTCTTTAAATTAGTAGGAAACTACTACCAATTAGTATTTTCCTAGTAATTCAAATTCACAAAGAAATTTTTCTAATTGAACACTTACTTTTTTTAAATTAAGATCGAAAAGGAATCTATTTTATCATGAATGATTTTATGCAAAATGAGCATGAAAAGGATTCACAATTAAAAAACAGACTTCCAAACTACCTCACTTTCCAGCTCATTAGAGACAAAAATAATACAAATGAAAAAAGAGGAAGAAAAAGAGAAAAAGTCAACCAAAAACAACCTCTCACTTTTTCCTTTATCCGTCTTTTTTATACTACCAGGGAACCAACATGTTTCGCGGCCAATTTAGACCCCCTCATCAGGGATTATTTATAGGAAAACTACAAGGTGTTATTAATAGATTATCTAATTTTGAATTCATTAGTGAAAAAATGGCAAAGACATAAAAATTATTATTTATAATAATAGTAAAGATATTAAAAATTCGATCTATTCAAGGAATTATTCAGAAATAAAAAATGGTAATCATTAACTTGCTGTGTATGATGTCTAGGTATAAATATTATGATCCAAACTTTTGCACACGGTACATCACGACACTAATTGAAATACGTTTGAAAGTCACAAAACACAGTCTCGGAAAATTAAGAAAATTTTATTTTGATATATATTAAAAATTAAAATTTTGTTATTCAAATGAAAATATCACTAAAAAAAATACGTAGAGAAGTATTCAAAGTCACGAGGCCAACTAGCCTTCATCTCTAACATGAAAACTCTAAATTCATTCCCAGATTTTTGAAATAGTTCCATCCCACTTTTTAGAGAGAGAGAGAAAAGAGACCCTTTTTTATAGATTTTCGTTTGCCAGGACAAGTGACACAATTTTCAACGAACAACTCGAAACTAACCCAAAACATCGTAAAACGCACATGTTACAAGAATTTTTACAGATCTAAGGAGAATCAAAACTATAAGAAATCGTTCAAAAATCATTATCAATCATTCAGAAATGAATACAAAAAACAAGACATCAAAAATGATCTGAAAATAAAAAGACATAAGTAAAAAAAAAATTAAGACAAATTCAGCATAACATTATTACAAAGGTACTCATTGGTACATAAGAATAAATATGCACATATTTCATATATGGTATCTTCCTCTAAAAACCTTTGGTTATAGGCAACGAGGGTATCCCAACTTATTTTTGATAAGCATCTGGGTGATTTTTAAAATTTTTGAAATATGTACATCCTATATGGCAACCTTATTTTTAGATGAGTACCAATGTACCATTTTAAATAATATGTACATCCCATTAGAAACCTCATTTTTCAATAAGTACCGAGATGACATTTCTTAGAAAAATATTCTAATATGTATAGATGTAAAATTTGTTGTCAAAAACCTGAAAATATGTAAATTATGAATATTAAGGAAAATTGATTTCTAGGTTGGAAAAATATGTACATCCCATTAGCAACCTTATTTTTCAATAAGTACCGGGAAAACATTTTTTAGAAAAATATTCTAACATATATCCTGTATAAATGTAAACATTTTTTATTTTTTATAAGCTGAAAATATGTAAATTATGGATATTAAAGAAGGAAAATAGATCATAGTGCCCAGATCTAATGTTTGTGGGTGATTCTGAACACAATCTATTTAGATTATTACAGTTTACAAATAGGAAAAGAAACAATCCAAAAATTTGCATACTTTGAATACTTCACTACGTATTTTTGAAAGTGATATTTTCATTTTAATAACAAAAATTTTTTTTAATATATATTAAAATAAAATTTTCTTAATTTTTCGAGACTGTGTTTTGTGTCTTTCAAAAGTATTTCAATTAGTGTCGTGATGTACCGTGTGCAAAAGTTTGGATCATAATATTTATACCTAGACATCATACACAGCAAGTTAATGATTACCATTTTTCATTTCTGAATAATTCTTTGAATAGATCGAATTTTTAATATCTTTACTCTTATTATAAATAATAATTTTTATATCTTTGTCATTTTTTCACTAATGAATTCAAAATTAGATAATCTATTATTCAGACCTTGTAGTTTTCCTATAAATAATCGCTGATGAGGGGTCTAAATTGGCCCCGAAACATGTTGGTTCCCTGGTAGTATAAGAAAGACGGATAAAGGAAAAAGTGAGAGGTTGATTTTGATGGACTTTTTCTCTTTTTCTCCCTCTTTTTTCATTTGTGTTATTTTTGTCTCTAATGAGCCGGAAAGTGAGGTAGTTTGGAAGTCTGTTTTTTAATTGTGCATTTTTTTCATGCTCATTTTGCATAAAATTATTCATGATGATATAGATTTCTTTTCGATCTTAATTAAACAATTTTTGAAATAGAGACACTAAACTTATGATTCTTTCCAATCTGCAGGGTTTGTTTATGAATATTTTCTGAATCCTTCTAATTGAGTCTAAATAATTTTACCTCAATTTTTGAAAGAATTCTTTTTATTTAAAAAATGTTTGTAAGAAGAATGCATTGAATATTAGCAATTTTAGAAATACATGCAAATTTTTGGATTGTTTCTTTTCCTGTTTGGAAAATGTAATAATTTAAATAGATTGTGTGCAGAATCACCCATGAACACTTACTTTGTTTATAATTAATTGCAAAATCATAAAACCCATATCTATGGTGAAGTTCAGAGTTGTTTTATTCATCGGTTTGAAACTTGCTCTCCTTCATATATTTTGTTCCGATACAATCGAAGCATTTGAAATGAGTTTAGTGGAGAATGACTCGCGAAATTAATGTCATGACCTGTACCAATGGCCATATCAAAATTCTATAACTCTGCAAATCTTCGAGACAATACGCGAAACTCCTGTGAGCTCATGAGAGGATGGTGTTGATGGATCTTGCGATCGTGGGAACATAATTTCATGATTCATGATGTACTGTATATATGCAGAGATTGCAGAGTCATTCTTCAACTTTACCACAAGCTCAGTCACGAGAAACCCACAATTATTCCCGTAACTTCGTTCACATAAAACGGAAGCCTTGGCCGTAAAGTGCGCGCATTCATGGACCAAAGGGTTGATATTGGCATATGGAACGATCTAAGTTTGTCCATAAAGTCAAGATTGATGGATGCAAGGTGAGAAAATGAAATCAGTCGAGGAAAAAGAGAGGACACTGGATTTTTATGTAACTAGCATCATCTGTGTGTAGTTTTTGGGTTTGCGGAAAACATAATTTTTAATATGGAATTAAAATTCCGATTAACTATTCATTTTTTACACTGTCAGAAAAATCTGTACTAGATTTAGTATACATGTAATGGAAGCCAGAATGCACAGCATGAAATTAAATTTAGTATACCAGCGTACAGTAAATTTAGTATATGCATATACTGAATTTAGTATGCACGTACATGAAATTTAGTATACGCGTATAGTAAATTCAGTATAAATGTATAAGAAATGTAGTATACGCATATACTAAATTCAGTATACGCATTCCGTTTCGCGTGGGTTCCGTCTTCATCATCTGTAAACATGATCAGATGAAAAATGAAATTGAAGAACAAAGTTTTGATTTTAAAATAATCATAACGTTAAGCTACATTCATGTTGATAAATTGAACAAACCTTTTAAAGAGAAGTCTTCGCAGATCCTCGCAGAAAGAAGCCGAACCTTTTAGCATGCCTGCTACCGACTCGCGTAAATCGAAACGCGCTTGCGCAGCTGAATGTGGTGAACACGTATATGAATTTTAGTATACAGAAACTATGAAATTCATATACGTGAAAAAAACTTACTGTACACTTCATAAATTTAGTATACATATAACTTCAGAAAAGAAATTTAGTATACGTAAGTATACTAAAATTACAAAGTGTAATGAATTTAGTCAACATATAAGAAATTTAATATGCCCATGTATACTAAGATTGCAAACATTTCTAACAGTGTAGGTTTACTAGAACATTGTGAGCGCTACGCGCGTACTAATTTTCGAACACTTTATTATAGATTTTACAGAAAATTGTATATAATTTGAGAACGCTGTGTATGATTAACAGACTTTTCTTTATTATAGCGAGAAAATTCTAGTGAATTCAATATGAATAACACCATTTTTTTCGATTACTTGCAATTCTTTAAAATTATCAGATTATTTTTTTCATTAAAGAAATATGACTCGCCGCGTGTGTAATAATCCGATGTACTTTCAGTTTTTCTTTTAAGATTTGAAAAAACATAAAAAATACATATTCGAGATATTTCCGGATTAAGTGCAATTCAAGATCTGTAATGTAACATTTTATTTATTCAAGACAGACGCATACAGCAGTATTACAATTTATATTTGACGTGAGCATAAGTAACTTTATTTTAAAGTAACAGTCAAAATCGTATTTTAACAATAAATGCTCAAATCAGCCTGTTGATTTTACGTTGGTGCAGAATTTTTTTCCTAATATAACAATTTGAATAAATTTTCAAAATTTTTGAAATTCCTGAACAGCGACTGAAAAACCTTCTTTGGTTCAAAATTCATAAATTCAACTACTTGTTTGAAAGTGGAACTACTTTGTTAAAAATTAATTTTTAAGGTTGATACTTCATCATTTTATTTGAAAATCCTTGATTTGTTCCAAATTTAACTATTTTAATTACATTTTTCTGGTTGTAAATTAATTTTTTTAACTGAAATTTTAACTATTCCATGTTTGGTTAAACATTTATTTTCTTCAGTTGAAAATTTCTGTATTTCATTGAGACTTTTTCTTTTGTGGTAGAATATTAATATTAATAAAAATTCTTCTTTTTTTTTGGCTGAAAATTTAACTATTGGATTGAAATTCCTTCAAAAATTTAAAATTTGGTTGAAAACTCATTTTTTTTTGTTAAAAATTAATCTCTTTTTGGTATAAAATTCATCTTTTTCGTTGAAAATTCATTTTTTTGGTTGCAAATTAATTCTTTTGTTTGAAAATTAATTTTTTGACGTGAAAATGTAACTATTCTTTTTTTTGTCAAAAATGTATCTTTTTGATAAACATTTAATCTTGTGGATTGAAAGTTCATCTGTTGGGTTGAAAATTTAACTATTTCTTCAAAAAATCATCTATTTTGTTTTAAATTTGTCTTTTTTTAATAGGAAATTCATCTTGCGGGTTGAAATTCAACTATTTGATTTAAAATTCTGTTTGTTTGAAAATTTAACTATTTCGTTGAAAAAAAATTTTTTTTGTTATGAATGAATTTTTTTAATGAAAATGTAGCTATTCCATTTTTGCTAGAAAATTGATCTTTTTAATCTTTTTAAGTTGATAATTCACTTATTTTGTAGAAAATGCATATTTTTGGGTTGTAAATTCAACTATTTTGTTGAAAATTCCTTTTTTCTGGGTTGAACATTAATTATTTCAACTGAAAATCTAATTCTCCTATTTTTGGTTCTATATTTATTTTTTTAATTGAAAACTCTACTATTTTTTTCATTCATGTCGTTCACTTATGTCTTACGTAATCTGTTTGAAAACACAAATATTTTTACATTAACATTATTGATCTCCTAGGTTTGAGGTGGTTTTTATTCCTGAAAGAAAAAATGCTAGATTTGCATCTTAAAATATTTAAATAATAATCATAAAAAAAAGGAAAGCAATAAAAAAAGAGAATTAAGGGGATTTGGTTGGTCCAAATTACAATAGGAGCATTTTATGGCGGTTGTCCAAATTTAGTCGTTGGATTCTTTTTCTTATTTTCAGGAATTCTATACATTATCATAATATTTTAATGATTATTCTGATTCGAATGATACAATAAAAGTATTGAAAAATGGTAATTTTTCACCTGTTGTACAAATACAACTTATGATTGATATTTGAAATCTTAAGAAAATTTTTTTATTCTTTTAAAATGATTTTTTCAAAATATAAAATCAAATTTTGACTCAAATCGTAACAAAACATTTTAATTACTAAAAACCTTTTTAACTCCTTGTGAAGCTTGAAAATTTCATTTCAAAATCTTTGAAAATCTACTTTCTTTGAATTTTTTGAAAGATTTTCAAATTCATTTTTAGTTTAGAATTATTTTAGATAATTCCAAATAATTATATCGAGAACAAGTATTAAAGAAATACCATTTTTTTAGTGAAATAAAAAAATCAAGTTTTTGAAGAAAACGATGTGAGGTTAAAAGTTATAAAGATGGTCCTTTAGTATGAATTTTTCCAATGAACAATTCTGCTAAATTTAACATTTTTCAATAAAAATCAAAGTAATTATTAAATTACTGATGTATTAATTTCAGATACTTTACTTTGTATCTACTTTGATTTTTATCAAGAATATCGTTAATTTTCTAATTCCAAATCATTTAATGTTTAACTCTTCATTTATAATTATTTCTCATTTCTGAAATTTTCTAATCAAATATTTTTCAATTCTAAATGATTAATTTTTTTAGCCTTCAACAAAAAATCGATCAATTTTAAGGTATTATATTCAAAATTAAGAATAGAAAAATTGCAATTTTTGAAATTGCACAATTTTATGCCTTCCAATTCAAAATGCAACTATCAAGTCTTTCAATTTGATATTCTACGGTTTCGAAGAATTTGAAAAACGAGATAACGCACGTTTAAAATTAAAACCAAACGACTGAGAACATTTAATTCTAAAATTAATAAACGAAAAACTACTGGTCCTTACATTTTCAATATTTTAATTTTATCTACAACATTGTGAAATTTCTATATTAGAAACCTCCAAAAATTAAGACATTTTAAATAAAGTATTTTCAAATTTAAACTTTTAGAGCAAAAAACTTTAGTTTTAAAGACTCAAAAATTAAACTGTTATATGATTGCGCACTCAAAGTTATTGAATAAATTTCCTTATTTATAGAATGTGATTCCTGTAAAAACAAATCACTGTGATTCCCACCGATAAAAATGTAAGAATTTTAAATATTGTAAAACTTTAAGTTAAATTTCTCAAAAAACTTTTAAAATTATATGATTTTTAATTGGAAACTTTCAAAGTTAATTTATTCAAACTTGACTTGTTAAAAGTTAAACAATTCCAAACTACGTTTAAAAATGAAAGCATTCCTAAATTAAGATATTAAAACAAAGTTTAAAAAAATAATTTTAAAAATCACTTATATCCCTTCTCAACAATCATCATACTTGATAGCAAATTTTATAATTAATTAAAGATTATTAATATATTAATTTTTTCAAAATTCAGTAGAGGATATGTAGTAGGCCCTTTTTCATATTTCGCTTTATCAAAGTAGGTGAAACATCTCTATAATGTATAATAAGATCTGCACTGGATAATCATTAATTAAGAGCACAATTCGAAGAAAAATAATTTATTTTAATTTTTGAACACGTATTGCTAATTATGTATTAATTAAATTAAATTAATTATTTTACATATATTATTATTTTTAATTAATCATTATCCACTGCAGATTGCATTATCCACTGTAGAGAGGTTTCGCCTTAGATTAGTATTTTATTATTTTAAAAATAAAACTTGTTTTTCGTTTACTGTTGCAAAATTTATATCCCAAAACTAATGTTCCACAATTTTGCAAGCCTTTCGAAATACATATTTGCAGAAATTTGCAAAACTAAAGCTAAAGTTTTTCTTAAAATGAAGTTTTAATTTGAGCATAAAAGGCAATGGTCACATTTTTTTATTAAAAAAGAAAATAAAAAAAACTTGAGATCATCTGTGGAATAAATGTAGTTAATTAAAAGGTGAATTTATTGTTTTAGTTGAGTTTTTTGATTCAGAAAGATAATGAGGTTCCTTATATTTGTGAATTTTAATAAAAAGTTACTTTCGATTGAGAAAAAAAAAAACGTTCGACCTTAAACTAAATACTTAATTTACATATTTAATATACATATCGGGATCATAAATTCAGATAATATAATTTTCTTCCTCTGTTTTTACTTTTTATTAATTATTTTATTATGCAAAATATTCGGGATCCGCCGAGAAAAGTTGGACAACTGGATATGACCTACTCTCTAAATTTGAATTAGTAAAATATAACTGATTGTTAGTTAAAATTGACTTTATTTTCTGAAGAATTTCCAGCTTTCCAAGCTAATATTTTTAAACCATTATACGAACTTTTTTTTTTATTTAAAGCATTATTCTTTTGCCTATATATCATCAAAATTTCCATTTATTGATCGCAGGTTTCAAAATTCTTTTTTCTATTCTCACCTTTAACCTTTTTTTACGTTTCCCCACTTTAATGAATTAATAGAACTCAATAAAAAAATCCAACTATTTTTGGTAGAAAATTATTTTTTTCATTGAAAAGTCTACTACTATATTTTTAAGAATTCATCTTTTCTGTTCAAAAATTTTATTAGAAGGTTGAAGATAACATTTTTTTTTTTGAAAATCCAACAATTCTTTGAAAAGTCATCCTTTTTGGTTCAAAATTTGTTTTTTTTTAATTAAAATTAAACTATTTGATTGAAAATTAACTTTTTCATTCAAAATTCATATTTTCATTTTAAAAATTCAACTGTTTTGTAGAAATTTTGTCTTTTCGACTTAAAAATTTAAGAATTTGGTTAAAATTGTTCTCTTTTTTGGCTGAAAAATCTTTCTTCTTTGAAAATTCCCCTCATTTGTAGAAAATCAATCTTTTTTCGCCAAAAATACAACTGTTTGGTAGAAAATTTTTTTTTTTCGGTTGACGATTTAACCAGTTTTTCGAAAATTCGTATTTTGACTGTTTAAAAATGAAGTTTTTTAACTTAAGATTTCAATATTCCATTTTTTGTTGAAAATTGATCCTTTTTAGTTTAAAATTTATCTATTTTTGTTAAAGATTGAGCATAATATTTAAATTTTTATAACTTTGGTTGAAAATATAACTATTTTATTGAAAATTCTTTTTTTTTTATTTCTTTTTTTTCATAAAAGTTTAACTATTCCATTTTTGGTTGAAAATTTATATTTTTTAATTAAAAATACACTATTTGATAACAGCTTAATTTTTTTTTAATTTAAAAATTCAACTACTTGGTGGAAAATCTACCTGTTTTTCTGAAAATACATTTTTTGAATTGAAAATTAACTTTTTTAACTGAAAACGTAACTATATTTCATTTTTTGTTGAATGTTGATATTTTTCAGTTGAGAATTTATGTATTCTGCATTAAATTCGTCTCTTTGGCTTGAAAATTTAACAATTTTGTAAATAAAGTCATCCTTTTTAGTTCTTAAATTCAACTATTTATTCAAAATTAACTTTTTTGCTAAAAATTCATATTTTTGGGTTGATTTGGAAATTCCCCTTTTTTTGGTTCAAAATTAAATTATTTTGTTGAAAATACATTTTTTTCGTGAAAATTCATTTTTGGTTCAAAAGTAAAATGTCATCCTTTTTGGTTCAAAATTCGTCTTTTTGGTATTGAAATTAAACTATTTGATTGAAAATTTACTTTTTTTATTCAAAATTCATATTTTCATTTTGAAAATTTCACTTTTTTGTGGAAATTTTGTCTTTTTGACTTTAAAATTCAACAATTTGGTTAGAATGGTTTTCTTTTTTGACTGAAAAATCTTTCTTCTTCAGGAATTCCCCTCATTTGTTAAAAATTAATCTTTTTTCGTCAAAAATACAACTGTTTGGTTGAAAATTAATTTTGTTCCGGTTGACGATTCAAAAGTTTGTTTAAAATTTGTATTTCGTCTGTTTAAGAATGAAGTTGTTTAACTTAAAATTTTTATATTCCATTTTTTGTTCAAAATTGATCTTTTTTAGTTGAAAATTCGTATTTTTTGGTAGGAAATTAAGCTTTCAGGTTGAAATTCTATCTTTTTGGTTGAATCGATCTATTTTAGTTAAAGATTGATCATATTATTTAAATTTTTATTACTTCGGTTGAAAATATAACTATTTTGTTGAAAATTCTTTTTTTTTTTTTTTTTTTCATGATAATTTAACTATTCCATTTTTGGTTGACAATTTATATTTTTAAATTGAAAATACACTATTTGATTACAGCTCAGTCTTTTTTTAGTTAATAATTCAACTACTTAGTGGAAAATCTACCTGTTTTGATGAAAATTCGCTTGAAAATTTAACAATTTTGTAATAAAAGTCATCGATTTTGGTTTTTAAATTCAACTATTTGTTCAAAATTAACTTTTTTGCTGAAAATTCATATTTTCGGGTTGGTTTGGAAATTCCCCTTTTTTGGTTGAAAATTAAATTATTCTGTTGAAAATTAAATTATTCTGTTGAAAATACATTTTTTGGGTGAAAATTCTTTTTTTTGGTTCGAAAGTAAAATATTGTATTAATTTTTTTTTTGTTAAAATTAACTTTTCTAAATAAAAATTTAACTTTTATACTTTCGGTTGAAAGTTCTTTTTTTGTTTTTGTTTATAATTCCACTATTTGGTTCAAAAATTGTCCTGTCCAGTTGGAAATTAAACTATCTGGTTAAAAACTCATATCTTTTGTTGAAAATGCAATATTTTTACTTGAAATCTTAGGAATTTAGAGCGTTTGTAATTTAATTAAAAATGATATTGCACCCATATTTATTTTATTTAAAAGAATTTATTCCCCTATTTTCTTTTAAAAATCACCTTATTCGCCTGTTTTTAAAGCATTTTGACCTGTTAAGAGTGTTACCGATTCAGTGGAAAGAAGCTTTTTTGAGTTTAACTAAGACTGTTCCAATGTATTTTACAATTTTAATAAATGCAATTTAAAAAATGAATGATTCATCAGTTGAAAAGCTTAGTATTGATATAATTATTGAAACTTTGATTAATTCAGATTTAGAGAGTAGATTAGTACTAGGACAGAGTGGGGTTAAGCCGAAACTTTTTTCTAAGTCGTATTTTAATTTGAAAAAATTTTGTTTGACAACTTATCAGGTATGGTTGGGTCGACAATTTAATTAGCTACAAAGTGTTACTGATGATTTTGAACTAAAATGCTTTGACTATCAATTATTAGAAAAAAATAAAGTGATCAAAAATCTGTCGAGCGAAAAATCGTGGGGCTAAGTCGACACCCCCTGGGGCTGAGTCGACACTTGACTATAATGTTTGAAGAAAGAAAAGGACACATTTTTTATTTTTTATTATTGTAGCCAATTAAATTTTTGATCCAAAAATACCTAATAGGTTGTCAAACAAATTTTTTTTTCATTCTTATCCTATAATGAGAAAGTATTAGTCCTCAGTGCTGACTTAGCCCCACGCGTCAATTTTGTATATTGTTATCCAAAAAACATTGAAAATCATCGGAAAATCAAAATTTAACAAAAAATTCTGGTTCAGCACAAGTGTCGGAAAAAACTGTTGACCTCCGAAAACACTTTTTATGTCGTAAAATGTGCCATGTCATGCAGAATGCCACGAAACTCTGTAGATAAAGTTAGGGCATTAAGGCTAATAGGGCCTTAATGCCCTAACTAAAAAAAAAAACTAAGTTCACATGTTTTATATTTTTCTTCAAAAAATCAAGTGTCGAATTAGCCCCACTGTTGCCTTAGCCCCACTCTCCCCTACTAACCTATCATTTTCTCTTATACGAAATTTTGTTCACAAAATATCTGTCTGGTTCCTGATCGTTTTGGGTAATTACATTATCGACGAAATTACGATTATCGATTGAAACTTGGGTGGTACGACCCCGCAATTAGGGAAATTAATTAGGTTAGGTAAATTGGCGGCTGGCAATTACCTTCTCGATTCGCTTGTAGTGCCCATCAACCTGCTTTGATTACTTCACACAGCAAAACATGGCGCTCAAGATTGTCCCTAATTGCCCTATTAATTTCTTCATGTAATCGGAATTGAGCTTCGATGTAAGTATACATGTGAATTTACACAAAGTTATCTTTTTCCAAAAGATAGTAACAGTAATTTTTGAGCAACACATTGAAATTTCTTTCGGAAATTATATTATAATAATCAAAGTAGCATATTTTTTTCAATGTTCCCCCTCTCCTCTACCATGTAAAAAGTTTGTAACAAAGTATTTTTGACCCCCCCCCCTTCGTCTATATTAAGTAATTTTTCCAAATATTTCCAGTAGAAAAATAACCATCAAAAACTTAATTTCGCACAGTTTTTTAATTGCACTCTACTCCAGATATAAGAACCCCCGGTTAAGATATTCCTAGAACTGATGGCCTCCACAGCTTCATGATGAGAGGAGACACTGAGCTGAAAAAGAGGCCGTGCTCAGTCAAGCGTGACGAACAGCTCGAGGGCCGCACTCACAGCGCGTGTGTTGCATCAGGTTGCATCATGCGTCCAAATCCAACATAAATGATTTATGCGACTCTGACTGTTTACGTTTAGATTGTCTGGATTCACGTTGAAGGCGCAAGCACGAAACCGCTCTTATATCGAGAGTTAAGTGTACTAGCACATATCTTTAACTATTCAATATTGGCTATGCATTTTTGTAGATTTTTCGTGGAGATTATTCAATTCGTGTAAATAAATGCTTTGAAATATTATAAAATCCCTTGAAATCCCATGAAGCTAAATGAAATTTGATGATATTCCTGAAAAGTTTTTCAATCTCTTGAATCTTCCTTGGAATCCTGAAAATTTCTTGGAATCTTTTAAAATACTCTAAAATTATTAAAATCTCTCAATTGTCGTGAATAAAATCTTTATAATTTCATTAAAATATTATAAACTCTCTTCAAATCTCATCAAATTTTATAAAATTTGATGATATTTCTTTTAAAATTTCAAGTTCTATGAAGTTCTTTGAGATGCTGAAAATTTATTAAAATACCTTTTTGAGAACGTTTGAATTTCTTTTAATACAATTAATTTATTATTTTTATTAGACAAAAACATTTCTATACGTTCTTAAGGTCGCTGAATCTGAATTCGAGTTTGGCTTGACTTGCTCAGATCGCATTTTGTTCCTGACCTGAAATAAGTGAAAAAAAGTTTCAACTTTCATCATGTTTTTGAGGTTAGGAACGAAATGCGATCTAATCAAGTCAAACGAACGCCGAATTCGGATTCAGCGACCGTAAGAAAAAATAGTTTTATTGGAAGATAATTGTTAAGGATGTACACTACGTACAATCAATCTCAAAAGTTTTTTGTTACAAAAAAAAAATTTTTCTTTCTCAAAAAAACTTTTTAAAAAACTTCAAAGTTGCATTAAATATAGCGGATTATTCTGGGATAGTACTGCTAACTGTGATTGACTTTGGCCCATTGATGGTGCCTATTATTGTAAAAAACAGCGAAATTTGTGAGTGACTCGACTATTTGAGTATCATGGCGATGGATTACGTTACTGGTGTGTCAGTGATTCGTGTTCTGTGCCCTATAATTTGGATCTTCAAAGCTAAGAAAACCTGCAAATGTGAAATTGAAGAACCAATTGTTCAACTGTAAAGATTAAATTTGCTTTTCCTCTAAAATCTAAAATCTCTAAAAATGTGGCATTTGGAATTTGTCTCTTGGCTTTGACAATGGATCATGTGATGAACTCTGGAACTTATTGATTTCTGCGTGGTGAAAATTGCGTTCTGGGCGCTTTACATACTCGAAGTGTCTAATGACTTTTGAAACTGTTTATTTTCTACAGTGTCTTTTGGATTATAAACCCTGAAAATCTACGAAACAACAACGTTCACGATGAGTCAAACAACTCTCTCAGGGGCAACTCGCATGTGTTACTTTTGTTCACAGGAAATAAAAAATGATTTTTGTGAATGTGCTTCATGTGGTGTTTTCTACCACCCGGGTTGTTCTAAATTAGCTAAACCTCTTTCTGGTGGTATTTATGGAGAGTGTTGCTCTTCAAATAATAACCAGCATATCAGATCTTTTTCCCCTATCTCTGGACGTGGCATAACTATTGACGATATGGCCAAGATGCTACAGACGCTGAAAGTCGAAATCTTAAATGAGGTACAAAATGTGCAGGAAACTGTCCAATCCTCTACTGCCATATTTAACACTAGCTTTGATCCGTTGGATGAAAAGTTGTCGGGTATAGACACTCGTGTATGTACTCTTGAAGATGAAATGATTATTGTCAAAGCTACAATGGATAACTTTAGTGTTAATACACAAAGCCTTTCTGATAAAGTCAAGCGGGACTGCATAAGGGAAATAAATGACAGAGCCACACGGAAAAAGAATTTAATTATGTTTAATGCAGATGAGTTTCCATGTTCATTAGTAGGTAAGGAGTTTGACCTTCCTAAGATGACTGATCTTCTTTCAAAAATATCTCATTCCAAACAAATTTCTGAAGTAGTACTTATATGAATTGGTAAATATTCCCAGAATGCCACAACACCGAAGCCAATCAAATGCATATTTCCATTGGAATCCACAGCCATGAAAGCTTTTCGGAAGCACCTCAAAGTGTCACAAAATCAACCTCATCAACGATCTATCCTAGGTATGACTATCTCGTTCGATAAAACACCGCTGGAACAACGAGAATACAAGAAGGTGAAAAAATGTCTATCGCAACGGATCTCCTCAAATTGTAAAAACTCGGGATCAAACAACAACATCAAGGGATGACGGGGTAGGCTAGAAATTGGTAAGACTATCAAACTCTATTATAAAAATGCTAGGGGCCTTAATAGCAAGAT
This sequence comes from Andricus curvator, assembly GCA_932195095.1. Taxonomy (NCBI): domain Eukaryota; kingdom Metazoa; phylum Arthropoda; class Insecta; order Hymenoptera; family Cynipidae; genus Andricus; species Andricus curvator. The sequence continues at coordinate 80,150 of CAKNYM010051753.1, read as the reverse complement.
AAACCAATTACTACTATCTCAAGACATATTTGATTACGATTCAATAGCATGTACAGAAACTTGGCTAAAGCCGTCAACCTTTAGTGAAGAAATATTTGATGTGAATTCCTTTGATGTACACTGTGATGATAGAGTTAATAAAATAGGTAGTGGCACGTTAATTGCTGTTAAAGTTAAATATAATAGCTGCAATATTAATATAAATCACATTAAAGCATCTATACCAGAAATGTGGAAGTCTATACCAAAATGTGACAACTGCTCAATTAGAACAATTATCTGATATGATAATTTATCTGCGCTTTTTATGGAATCAAAAAGTTATTTTGTTTGTACAAGGTAGCCCTGTTATTGGTCCATGTATTTGCAATATTACTATGTGATAATCTTTATTGTAGGATTGTAGCCACTAACTGTTGGGCTTATGATTCTTCAAAATAAAAGAAGGCTTCTATTATAATATATAATATATTGTACAATAATAGAATAAAATAAATTAATAACATTATTGATAATCTACTGTTATAGTTGTACTTTTAGTTTTACTGTTGCGTTTTGTTTACTCTCTAGAAAAATCTCAAATCTTCAGAATGGTTCATAAAATCGACAAAAATAAATTTATTAATGTATACCATTAAGCCATTTCCCTTTCAGGGTAGGCGTGACACTACCCGATTCGAGTAGTGTTTCTAGGTTAGTTTCTCGTAGTAAATAACTACGAGTGTGGGCTCACCACACCCACGATGTGCCAACAGCACTCAGTTTTCTCGAATGGTCACCCATCCAAGTACTAACCGCGCCCAACGCTGCTTAACTTCAGTGATCTGACGAGAACTGGTTTTTTCAGCGTGGTATGGCTGTTGGTAATAATTTCTACAAATATTGACGAACGCGTCTAAGCGTACTACAGAACAAGATTTCAGGTTACAATTTTTTATTCAACAGTAGAGTTTCAGTTTTTTGTTTCTCTTCAGGGAAAAGTTACAATTCTTATTTAATCTTAGTGATCAAGGCCTCTTGTTATTATTTCAAAGATTCTCTACAATTCTATTTGGGTGGTGTTTATAGAAATTTGAACTATCATTGTTTATAACAATAATAACTTTTTTATTTCTAAATTAATTTTTCAAATAACACCCTCCCAAAATAGAATCGTAGAGAATCCTTTAATGAATAAACTGAAGCCTTTCTCATTAGCATTAAATAATAATTGCAACTCTTCCCTAAGGAGAAAGCAGAACATTTTTTTTCAAGATTTGCAGAAACAAATAATAGATCTATTTTCGTCGATTTTATAAATAATTTTAAAGATTTCAAAGACTTTTGAGATTGTTTGTACATAGTGCACATCCTCAAGCTTTAAAAAACTTTCAAATCAAGAAGCCAACTGTCGAAAGCTTTTGGAAATTTAAAATCAGGTGCATGGTAACGCGTTACCTTTTTGTAGTAACGATAACGGTAACGCGTTACAAATCTTTAGGAAGTAATGGTAACGTTCAGGCGTTGCTTTTGACGGTGTTTTTGTCAAACATTGGGAATCGCAAACGGCAAACAACACATTAGAAAGAAATTTTGCATTTTTCACTAGAGATACAAATTTTTAATGCGTTTTTCTATTCTTTGTTACAGACGATGGTGCACAGACCGTTTGATCAATCGCGATGGTTGCTTTTAGCAGCAGTGCTCTTCTTTGTTCATCGCTCCACTGCCTCTTCCTTTGAGAATAAAACTGGTGAGTTGACAAAGATTTTAAAAACGGGAATAGTGAAAAAACAACACTTAGTTTTTTTATTTAAAACTAAATTGAATTAAGCAACTTCAATTTAATTCGATTGCTTCACCCGAAAGTGAGGTGTTTCATATGCGAGATCAGTTACTTCTCAGAAAAAGCCCTAAAAAGCTAATTTTAGCAGTAGATACTGAAGAGAAATTTTTAAATATACTTTCAAGAATCGAATTGTTATTCATGATAGTATTATTCGTCAAAAAGTCGTATTTTTACTCTTACTTTAATTATTATCGCTTCTTATCAAAATTTTAAAAATGATGCGATTTTCGTGATTAAACTGGTCGTTCTGACAGTGAAAAGATTCTCCAAGACGTCACTATATCATAATTTTAGAAACAAATTTGTTAAATATTGAAATAATTAAAAAATAGTTTATTGATGAAAATTATTCGTAAAAAATAACTATCTACTTGTGTACTATTTTCTTTAAATTAAGTTCATATGATGAAAGAGAGGGAGATAAAAGAAAATCACTGAGGATAAGTCTAAAATTATTTTTTGGTTTACTTGTCATTTGGTAAAAATAATAATAACTCCTTATCAATTTAATAATTTTCGATCTTTTAATTTAAGTTTTGGCGTCTATTCGTGGCTGGAACAACATTAATTTTTCTGAAATTAAAAATAAAACTAAAATTTATGTCATTTAAATTAATTTTCAGCCTTGATCCGTGGCTGAAATTTGTTATAATATTAACTGCAAAGTTTACTACATTTACAAACGAACAAAACTTTTTTTTTAAATATACATTATAATGGAACATAGGTCAATTAAATTGTAAAATGTCATGTCTAAGGCAGAAGTGATTCATATTGCTTTACTGAAGAGTCTGGTGAGTCAGTCCGTGACGAATCATAAAAAATATAATTTTTATTTTAGAAAATTTTAAAAATTAATTTAAAAAAGAAAGTAAATATTATCGACTCTAATCCCAATTAAAAATCTTCTTTACAATTATGATACTTGGGTCAATTACAAACGACACCTTTCGAAAAACCAGCAAAGATGTAATTTAACTTTGTTATATCTGCAAAATTCTTGTAAAATATTTTGAAATCCTTGACATCTTTGAAAATCTTTTCAAGCACTTGACATTTTTCTAAAATGTTTGCAAAATTTTTTGGAAAACGTTTTCATTCTTCAAAATATTTTAAAATCTTTAATATTTCTGTGAAATCTCTTAAATATTTGCAAAATCTTCTAAAATCTTTTGAAATCGTCGAAATATTTCTGAAATCTTTTAAAATCTTTCACAATATTTGAAATCTGATCCTTGAAATGTTTTGAAATATTTTGAAACCTTCTTAAATCATTTGAAATCTTTTAAGATATTTGAAATCTTTCTGAAACATGTGTGAAGTTTTTTTAAACCGTTTGAAGTCTTTAAAATATTTTAAAATGTTTCAAATCTTTTTGAAATCTTTTGAATCCTTGAAATATTTATAAATGCTTTTTATGTCTTTGAAATCTTCATGAAAACATTTGAATTTTTATAAAATCTTTGAATTCCTCCAAATCTTTGTTAGATTTTTGAAATGTTCGTAAAATAGTTTAAGGAACTTTGAATTCTTTCAAAATCTTCTGAAATTTTGAAAAATATTTCAAAATATTTGAAATCTTTAAAATATTTTAAACTGTTTGAAATCTTTGTGAAATTTTTTGAATCCTTGAAATATTTATAAATGCTTTTTAAGTCTTTGAAATCTTCTTAAAACATTTAAAATTTCCGTAAAAACTTTAAATTCCTTTAAATTTTGGTTAGATTTTTGAGATTTTGTAAAATATTCTGAAACCTTTTGACATCTTTCTGAAATATTTTGAAATCTTTTAAAATCTTTAGAAACCTTTTAAAATCTTTGAAATGTTTTGTAACGTTTGGAATTCTTCTGAAATCATTTAAAAATCTTTCTGAAATCTTTGAACAAAATTTTAATTCTTTGGAATCTTTTCGAAATCTTTGAATTTTTGTAAAGTCTTTGAATTCCTTTAAATCTTTGTTAGATTTTTGAATTTCTTGTAAAATATTTTGAAAGCTTTGAAATCTTGTGAAAATATTATGAAATCTTTTAAAATATTTAAAAATATTTTGAAACCTTTTGAAATCTTTGAAATCTATTAAACTTAAAATTAAAATAAAATTAAAATTTGTGAATTCTTTTGAATCTGTGTGAAATCATTGATGACCTTTTAATGTTTGTAAGATCTTTGAAATCTTTTGAAAATATTTGCATTATTTCTGGAATCTATGTAAAATCTTTTAAAAATCTCTATGAAATCTTCTGAAATCTTTTAAAAATATTAAAAATACTTCTTAAATTGTTGTGAAATCCTTTGAGCCCGTTTGAAATCTTTAAAATATTTTGAAATCGTTTGTAATCTTTAAAATATTTTGAAATATTTGAAAATCTAAAAATCTGTTGTACACACAAAAGTGGAATACAATTTGTAATAAATTAATTTTTAAGTTTTCTACTTAAATGAAAATTCAACAATTTGGTCGCAAGTTGAACTGCTTCCTTGAAAATTATTCATTCTGTTGAAGATTCACAGTTTTAGTGGAAAAGTCATCTCTTTGTTTGAAATTTGAACTACTTTGATAAAGATTAGATTTGGTTTGCAATTTATGTAATTTATTGAAAATTCGTATTTCTTGGTAGAAAATTATTCTCCTTGGTTGAAAATTTCACTTATTGCAGTTAGAAATTTGTTTCATTTGAAAATTCATCTCTTTTCGGTCGAAATTTAATCTTTTTTTATTCAATTCAACGGTTTCTTATTTGAAATGCAAATTTTTTCTTGGTTGAAATATCAACTATTACATTTTTTATTGACAATTTACCTTTTTAGTTGAAAATTCAACTTGGTCGAAAGTTGAACTGCTTTCTTAAAAATGCATTCCTTGTGTCGAAGATTCATAATTTTAGTGGAAAATTCATCTCCTCGGTTAGAAATTATATTTTTTGTAGATATTTCGTCTGCTTGTCTTAAAAATTCAACAATTTCGTGGAAAATTCGTTTTTTCATTGAAAATTAATTTTTTAAGTAAAAATTTAACTGTTCCATTTTTGGTTAATAATTGATCTTTTTTAGTTTCAAGATGCAACTATTTGATTGAAAATGTATGTAATTTGTTGCAAATTCGCCTTTCTTGCTAAACAATTTATCTCCTTGGTTAACAATTCAACTAATTCGTTAAAAAAATATTTTATTTGTAAATTCGTCTCTTTTTGATAGCATTTTTTCTATTCGATTCAACGGGTTTTTATTTAAAATGGAAATTTTTACTCAGTTGAAATTTTTGATGAAGATTCATAATTTTAGTGGAAAATTCATAATATTGGTTGAAAATTGAATTTTTTGTAGAAATTTCATCTTTTTGTCTGAAAAATTCAACAATTTGGTAGAAAATTGACCTATTTGGTAGAAAACTCAACTGTTTTGTCAAAAATTCGTTTTTATCATCGGAAAGTAATTTTTTAGAAAGACAATTTAACTATTTCATTTTTGGTTAATAATTAATCTTTTTCAGTTTCAAAATTCAACTGTTTGGTTGAAAATTCGTTTTTCTTCGGTAGAAAATTAATCTTCTTGCCTGAAAATTCATCTTTTTGATAGAAAATTCAATTATTTGACTGAAAATTGAACTGGTTTGTAGAAATATCGTGTTTTTGGTTTGAACATGCTCAATTTTTATATGAAATTTATTGTCTTTATTGACTGAAAAATCTTTCTTGATTGGAAAAATATCTTTTGGTTCAATTCAAGGGTTTTTTTTCATTTTAAATAAAAATCCTTTCTTGGTTGAGATATCAACTGTTGAAAGTTGAATTACTTTGTTAAATTATAAGAAACAGTAATGAGTAAATTCACACAAAAAATTTAGTCGGCAAAAATTAAGGGGGGGGGGGGGGTAAAACTTATTGACCCTAACAAAGCGGACGTGGTTCCAAATTTCAGAAAAAAGCTTTACCTAATTTATGCACGGCCTTTAATACAATAATGATAAAAATGAAGAATAGTAGTTCAGTTTCTAATAATATCGAACGGTCCGTTAATCCCGAGTTGTTAAGCCCTCGGTGATTTATTTATCGGCACAACTCGTAGCTACGGACGATTTATCACCAGGGCTCGACTGCCACAGGGAAGATGTAGGATTTGTCAGCATTATCTTCGCACGTATCTCAATTCTCCTTGACTGCCAGGCCCCAGCGCATATATCGACCAAGTCGGCTGCAAAGGAAAATTTCGATCTTCATTGACAAAAATTAATTTAAAAAATTTAAATTAAATTCTTTAAATTAAATTAAATTAAATTAAATTATCAACGAATGAAATTGTTCAAATTTCAATTTTTAATTAGTTAATCCAATTATCCAATTATTAAAAAGCGCATGGCGCCATTTTCGATTAATTCTCGAATCTATCTCGAAACAACTCGAAACAATTTGAAACTAATTTGAAATTAATTTCCAACCAAATAGTTGACTTTTGAACTCAAAAAGCTGAACTTTTAACAAAGGAGTTTAACTTTCAACCACGGGCGCGTTCACATATAATGTAACATTATTTTCGACTATTATAACGCCAACGGCGATACCACGCTGAAAACACCAGTTCTCGTAAGATCACTGAAGTTAAGCATTGTTTGGCGCGGTTAGTACTTGGATGGGTGACCGCTCAGGAATACTGCGTGCTATTGGCCCGTCGTGGGTGTGGTGTGCCCACATTGGTAGAAAATATCCACCTAGAAACACTACCCGCATCGGGTAGTGAGGCAATGAACTTTCGAGTTCAAACTGCCAATCAATGTATGTATGTATGTATTATAACGCCCCCTCCCCCATGTAACAGTCTGTTACATTTCCTTTGAACCCCCCTCCCCTCACCACTTTTTTTCAATACCATAAAAAATACAAAATAATATTAATAATAATATAACATACAAATTTCAAGTAACTATTTATTTCTTAAAAGTTTGTGAATACTTAAATTTGAGTTGGAATCAAATTCTGAGAATTGAGAACAGGAAAATAAGTATTACCAGTTGGTTTTTGAATTTCGAAAAATATGAATTTTGTAAGATTCTTGAGAAAATTAAAAAAAAAAAGATTTTTGAATATTTCAGATGTGTCAAAAGAGAATCTAGAAGATTTTAAAGAAACCTTTTTTATTTTATAGGATTTTACAAATTATGAGGAAGATTTCTAGTCCTTTTGAAAGATGTTTAGGACTTTAAGAAGTTTGGAAGAAATAAAAAAATATGTACTTGATAAATTTTCGGAAATGCTTCCAAGTTTATAGATATTTCTTATGTAATAATATTTATTGAGAGACTATACAATCCATTTACAGAAAACTTGGCGTATTTCTTAACGACAATACCGAAAAAGAAGAAACAAAAAAAGTCTTAAATAGATTATACATATCCATCTAAAATCATACTTAAGCTTACATTGAGAAGATAAAAACGCATTACAATTACATTTAGTGCCGGTGCACAGTGAGTCTTTTTACAAAATTTTGTTCAAAATTCTGCTGACTGCTCAATTTTTGACCGATTCTAATACATTTTTTTAAATACTCGGAACGAATTATAATTTCATGTATCACTACTACTTTTTTACTTTTCTGCAAAAAACTAACCTAAAAAAATATTAACTTGTCAAGGTAGCTGAACCACGAAATTTCGAAACTTCTAAAACCATGAAATCGGTAATATCTTTACACACAAACCTCAAACTCACAAACCTCGAACCCACGAACCTCAAACCCCCAAACCCGTAAAACCACAAAGCTCAAACCCACAAAAATTATACCTCAAGCCCAAAAACCTCAAATTCACGAACCTCAAATCCACAAACCGCAAACCCCCAAACCCGTAAACCCTCAAACCTGAAACCCAAAAACCTCAAACGCACAAACCTCAAACACATAAACCTAAAACCACAAACCCATAAACAGCAAACCCACAAACCTCAAACCCACTAACTTCAAACGCACAAACCTCAAATCTACAAAAATTAAACCCCCAAGCCCATAAACCTACAAACCTCAAACTCACAAATCCATAAACCTGAAACCCCAAACCCACAAACCTCAAACACATAAACCTAAAAACACAAATCCACAAGCCCACAAACAGCAAACCCACAAACTTCCAACACACAAACTCACAAACCTCAAACCAAAAAAAACCCCTAACCCGTAAACCCACAAACCCCAAATCCACAAAACTTAAACCCACAAACCTCAAACCCACGAACTGCAAACCCACAAAAAATATACCTCAAACCCACAAACCTCAAATACATAAACCTAAAACCACAAATCCACAAACCTCAAACCCACAAACATCAAACCCCATGTTCATAAAACTTGACATATATGTAAGTACATCATGCAAAATAGTCCACAAACCCACCAACCTTTAGCGTTTATGCGTTTAGCGTTTATGGGTTTATGGGTTTAGGGTTCATGGGTTTAGGGTTCATGGGTTTAGGGTTTATGGGTTTTAGGTTTAGAGGTAATGGGCTTAGGGGTTTTATGTTTGTGGATTTGAGGTTTGTGCGTTTGAGGTTTGTGGGTTTACGGGTTTGGGGGTTTGAGGTTTGTGGGTTTGAGGTTCGTGGGTTTACGGGTTTGGGGGTTTGAGGTTTGTTGGTTTGAGGTTTGTGGGTTGGAGGTTTGTGGGCTTGATTTGTGTGGGCTTGTGGATTTGTGGTTTATGTGTTTGAGGTTTATGGGTTTGGGGTTTTAGGTTTATGGATTTGTGAGTTTGAGGTTTGTAGGTTTATGGGCTTGGGGGTTTTAAGTTTGTGGATTTGAGGTTTGAGCGTTCGAGGTTTTTGGGTTTGAGGTTTGTGGGTTTACGGGTTTGGGGGTTTGAGGTTCGTGAGTTTGAGGTTTGTGGGTTTGAGGTTTGTGCGTTTTGAGGTTTGTGCGTTTGAGGTTTGTGGGTTTGAGTTTTGTGGGTTTACGGGTTTGGGGGTTTGAGGTTCGTGGGTTTGAGGTTTGTGAGTTTGAGGTTTGTTAGTAAAGATATTACCGATTTCATGGTTTTGAAAGTTTCGGAATTTCGTGATTCAGCTACCTTGGCAAGTTCATATTTTTTTAGGTTAGTTTTTTGAAGAAAACTGATGAAGTAGCAGTGCGACATGAAATTATAATTCGTTACGAGTATTTAAACAAAAAAATTATTAGAATCGGTCAAAAATTGAGCAGTCAGCAGAATTTTGAACAAAATTTTGTAAAAAATCGGACTGTGCGGTGTATCGAGAAAAAGTCTATCACAGTTAAAAGATACGCCCCTTCAACATTTCTGTTATCATGTTAACCAGTTTTTTTGAGATCGCAACATCTGAAGTCGATAAAGTAACCTCCCAAAACGATTCAAGGTCAACGCATTGAGCTCACATTTGAAAATAACTTAGTCTGTAGTTATTAAATGGTGTGAAATCGACCAGGAAGTGGTGAAAATCATCCTTTGCAGCACCACAGTATAGACACAGCTCTTCTTTAGGCAGGTTACGTGAAATCTGATCAATAATAATGTGTCTGGAATATCCATTAATAAAGCGGACTTGTGCAAAAATTCGTTTATAGTTACGATTCATTTTATTAAAAAGGTAAGGTTGAACTCCTATTTTCAAGCGCAGGTGAGGCCATATCTGCAGACTCCTTGATTGGGCGCGGCCTAAAAGATCTCTTTTTCTTAAAAATCTTTCGTATTCCTGAAGTATTAGATCCTTACTTCCTGCGAGTGCCTCTAAGCTGGCAGAGTCCCACAGCTCGGCCAAGTTGGCTTCTCTGAAAAAATGGTTCAACTGATTGAACCAGTTGGAACCATCCTTTTCTTGCTCGGACCTCGTCAATCCAATGAGACGCAACAGACACTGTCTTGGGTACTGAGTATTTTCCATTTTACATATTTTTTCCAGCCAAGACAGTGAGTTCTGAAGTACCATATAGGAAAGGTGAAGCCTACCCACTTCAATTCGAACTGCATAACTGGGCGTGCATTGAGGGAGACGCAGCAGGCCCTTAAAGAATGAAAGCTGTACCCTCTCCAGGAGATCTAAATGATCTTGCCCCCAAACCTGCACCCCGTACATAAGAGTACTTATTACTAAACTTTTAAAAAGTTTAACGTACGTTGACCAAGAATCAGCTTTGCTGCTGTAAATTATCCGCATAGACGCACCTATCGCAGAGTTGGCTGAGCTAATAAATTCCCTAGCGGCGATTAAAAAGGTACAATTGTACGAAAGTGGGACACCTGAGTAAGGATACTGATTCACTACCTTAATTTTTTCATCGCCGAATTTGAAGGACTTGAACTTGTTTACAGAAGAGCTACCCGTCTTGCGGAATATCACAATCTTAGTTTTTTGTAGATTCACAGATAACATGTTTTGCTCACAATATAAACGCAAAGCTTGAAGTTTCCATACGAGCTCAGTCGGAGTATCAGAAAACAAAAGAAGATCGTCTGCAGGGGAGGTTCTAAGCTCCCTGCTGTTCTCCATTTTTATCCATGATCTAGAAAAGTTCTTGATTGAACAGAGGTATAGGGGTATATACCTCTGTTCAATCAAGAACTTTTCTAGATCATGGATAAAAATGGGGAACAGCAGGGAGCTTACAACCTCACCCTGCAAGACACCTTGTGTTATCTTAACGAAGCTAGTTTGACCATTACTACACCTAATCCTTGCATACGCGACTTCGTAAAAATTCCTAATCAAATTATTCACCTTAGTGCTAACGCCGATTTTATGTAATTTCTGCCATAATTTATAATGAGCCACAGAGGGGAAGGTACTTTTAAAATCTATAAAAGCCGCGTATACCATGGATCTACGGTGCCTCAGGCGAATCTGGATTATAGCTAGCAAAGTAAAAAAGTTGTCGAGACACCCTCTCCCAGCCCTAAAGCCAGATTGAAATTCCGGAATTATTTTATTTTCGTTCGCCCAGTCAGTTAGTCTTAATGACAAAATTTGCGTGAAAATCTTAAAGATGCAATTCACAAGGGAGATGGGTCTATAATTGCCAGTGTCACCAGGATCACCCTTCTCATGTAACATAGTCATGGATAATTTACCCCAGGACTTCGGCACCTTTTCATCCACCATGATTCTGTTAAATAGGTCCTCCATATAGAGAATCCAGTTTTCTGGTAGACTTTTTAAAAAGCTGTGATCAATGCCATAGCACCCTGCTGCCTTTGCATCTTTACATTTTTTTAGACCGTCCCTAATTTCCATTGTGGTTATATAATTATCGAGCAAGGGGTGGGAGGTACTTAAAGCGAATTCGAGGTCTACAAGCTTACTAGGGATCATATCCAGGAGATACGCATGCCATGTTTCAGGTTTGATGAGGTTTGACGCTTGAGGTCTAGATCGAAGGCCATTAATTATGGACCGAAAATCAGCAGAATTACGTGCTGCAGCCAAATCGTCTATTCTTAACTCGCCTTTCGTAAGTGGCTTTCTTAGTATACAGTAACTTCTTATAATTTCTCGCAGCGGTTCTATTAGTCTTGAGACTTTCGCAAGCAAAATTTACACTCCTGCCCTCAGGAAAAATCTCAGTCAAGCTTTTCCTTGCCTCGCGGCACGCAGCGTCACACCATGGTTTGTTACTGGAAACATTGCCCGTCCTACCTGTATAAACTTTTCTCATACCTAGCTCTGCCGCAACATCTCGTATCGCGCCAACAATATTCTCGTTCATCTCGTCTACGTTACCACTCACCCTCGCAATAATTTCGTTCCTACAACGCATCAAATCCTTAAACTCTTCTGATCTAGCAAAATTAAATGCGAACTTATCCGACTCGGGGAGATTAACATGGCTCTGCGAAGGACTTTGGCCTGCACGGTTCACAAAAGCAGCAATCGGGAAATGATCAGATAAAGTTTTGATCTCAAGTACTTTAAAGTCTTGCAGAAAGGGCAAACTGTTTATTGAACACCATAGCAGATCATTTACGCTCCTTCCCATAGTGCCCTGAAATGTAAACTGTGCCGGAAAATCACCGCTTGCCCTCCCATTGCACACAAACAACTCGTTACTCTCCATAAAGCTAGTTATCAGTTTTTCCTCATCATTAATAAAATTGTCTACAGATGATCTTTTACCCATGAAATAAACATAGTTAACGAAAATTTGATCGTCTAGAATATTGAGGTTCGAAATCCTACAATTGAAATCGCCACTGGAAAAAATTGGCATGTATGCAAAAGACATGCGTATCGAGCTGAGAATAAAATTAGAATTATTAAAAAAGTAATCAATATCTGTGTCGGAAGCGAGATGCATTGCACAAAGAATAAAAGAAAACATACAAGAATCTACCTTTAGAATGATATATTCCGGCGCAACTGACAATAGTTGTGCTGAAAAGAGATTCTCATTTAACGCAATCACTATGCCACCCTTGGCTCTTCCTTTGATAGCGTCTGTCACCGCCGGAGAGTCAAAGACGAGTAAGTCCCTGGAGAATGCTTTAAAAGCGGTTCTTGAGAAATCCATCCAGGTCTCATAAATGCACAAAATGTCAAATTTTCTGAAAGAGCTCCTAATGTCCTCCAGATTTGAAAAACCGTGAACTTTCCAAAAGATAATTTTGGTAAGTGTGCAGACATCTGAAAGAGGTGTAGAACAACGACGTGTGGAAACAATAGGCTGGTGATCATTTTGTATGATCTCAGAGGAACTACCAACGAGCTATGCCTTCGGGATGCGTCGATCACGGAAAGTTTTAGCAGTTGTCGGGGTAGCAGCATCATTCAATAAAAATTGGTCTTTGCGTTTATTCGGCGTGGCATCTATCATATCTTGTTCAGGCGGTCGTCCTCTCCTGGAGGCCGTGGCAGGCTGGACTATATTGAACTCAGAAGCGTCACTTTCATCTTCATCTGGGATATTGGACTCCTGGAGGGCGGAATTTGTAGAATCCTTTTTTGAATTCCGAAGGAAGGATTCCACGTCCTCATTCCGAAGTTCTTCACCATTGACGATAAGGGTGGCATCCTTAATCACAACCTGGAATCCCGCATCTTTCAAAGATCTGGCATGTTTAAGTAGCTCTCATCTTTTCTCTTTCTCTTCCTTGGAGCGAACATTACGATAACAAGTTCCAGTTTGCGAAATTGTGTAGTCTTGGTAAATACGGTTTTGACCCATCGTGAAGGAATAAACTTGACTAATACCGGTCGCTTTCCATTGACTTTTCCGAGTCTATGAACATCAGCCAAGGCCATCTCTGGTATCTGCAGGCTGACGTTATGGAAAATCGATGAAACCGAAGCGAACAAATCATTATTATGAGAATCGCAATCCTTCAAGTTGAAAATAATTATCTTTTTCGACCTTTCGTTGCGTACAATGAGTTCTACTTCTTTTTCAATTATTGATAACTTGCTAGAAAGGGATACAAATTTTGCAGCAACGTCCGTAGGAGCTTTACAAGATTCCTTGACGTCCTTCCTCAGCTGATGATGAGAGCTCGTTAAAGATTTAATGTCCTTGGACAACTCAAAAATAACTTTTTCTAAACTTTCTTCTATATTGTGACTGTGCATGGAAAACCGCACAGTAAATATTATTACACTTCACGACTTCACAGAAAAATAAAGCTGCAAGCTCGAGCTTAAAAGACGGTTTTGCGGAGAAAACCTCTTGAAATTTGGAAAAATCATTCAAAATTTAAAAAAATTGCTTCATAATCTTCTACATTTTCCCAGGAATTTTAAGAAAATTTGTTTATTCTCTTGAAACCTTTCGAAATTCTTTTAAAGCTTCTAAAGTTTATTTTTGAAATTTTTAAAAATCTACATTTCTAAAAGTCTTTTAAAATTTTTAATTCTTTTTAATCTCTTCAATTCTACTAAATATTTCTTGAACTTATTCAATTTATTTCTCATTTTTTAATCTTACCAAATGGAAACATTTTGCTTTAAAATCTTCTACACTATTCTTCGAAATTTCAGGAAATCGTTTGATATGTTTAAAAATCTTTTTTAATTTTCTTTTAAAGTTCATTTTTCAATATAAAAAATTATTAAAAATTTTCAGATGAATATTTAGAAAATTCTTTTTTTAATCTTGTCAGACCTTCTAATCTTAAAAAATTATTCAAATTCTTCCTGAATTTTTTTTTCAATTCTGCAAAATTAAAAAAATTGCCGTAAAATCTTTCAGATTCTTCTTTGAAAATTTTTGAATTTTTAAAAAATGTTTTGAAATCTTTTTAAATAATCTCTTGAAATTAATTTTCCGAAATGAAAAATTATTTTAATTTTTCCTAAGAAGCTAGAAAAATGTTGTTAATTTCCGTGAAACCTTACGAAATTCTTAAAAAATATTTACAAGGTTTTAATCATGTTTGAATCGTTTAAAAACTCCTGAATATCTCTTAATCTTACATGTTTTATAAAATTATGTGATATGGCAAAATTGCAAAATTTTGCTTTAAAATCTTTTACAATCTTTTTACAAATTTTAGGAAAGAATTAAAAAAGTTTTGTAATCTTTTTCAATTTTCTCTCAGAATTCATTACAAAACAGTCATTTAAAATTTTCGCATGAATCTGAAAATCATTTTTTCATTCTCTTGACAAACTGCAAAATTCAGTTTACCTAAAAAAATTTTTAATTTCTAAAAAGTTAAAAAAATTGTCTCAAAGTCTTTTATATTCTTTTTCGGTACATTTTGAAATGTTGAAAACTTGAAATTATTCTTCTAATGGAAAACCTAAACCATTTAATAAATTTGCCAGAAATCTTGAAAAAAAATTAATCTCCTCAAATCTTTCATAATTGTTCAAAAGGTTCTAATTTTTTTTCGAATTCTTCAAAATAAGTTTTTGCCCATGATTGAATTTTGCTTATCTTTAAAAAAATGTAAGAAAGTTTACAAATTATAGTGTGGTAGCGAAATGTTAAGATAATTATTTCCCAATCAATAAACAATCATTTACAATCAAAATGTTCTCTTTTATCAATGAAGTAAAATTATTTATTTAGAAATTTTGATATAGAAAGTTGATGATGCCAAAAATTAATAGATTAAAAATGTTACGCAATTGGGTCAAAATACCCCCCCCCCCCGCCCTGCACGCACACACACACACACACATACCAGACCTTAACGAAACACCCCTTCCTTTTTTTTTTAATGTTGCGTAATATGTGAAGGCTCCCCAAGTAGTTTTATTTTCAACCAAAAAGATGAATTTTCAACTAAAGTGATAAACATTTAACTGGAATACTTGAATTTTCTACCAAAAAGATGATTTTTTAAACAAGAAGATTAATTTTCTACTAGATAGTTGAATTTTGATCTAAAAAATACAAATTTTGAACCAAATAGTCAAATTGTGAACTGATAAAGATCAATTTTTAACAAAAAATGGAATAGTTAAAATGATCAATGTTTAACTGGAATAGTAGAATTTTAAACTAAAGAGATGAATTTTCAACCAAGAAGATTTACTTCTACCAAAAGAGACGAATTTTTGTCAAAATACAAGAATTTTCAACTAAAGAAGATAAATTGTCGACCAAGAATTGAATAGGTAAATTATAAGTTAAGAAAATTAATGTTCAACCGAAGAGGTGCATTTTGAATTAATATGATGGAATATCAAACTGCAATAATTACATTCTCAATTTAAAGAGAAAAAAATTTCAACCAAACAAAAAAGTAACTTTGAAGGCAATAGTTACATTTTCAAACAAAGTGATGATATTTTAACTCAAATGATGAATATTCAATTAGAATAGTTGAATTTTAAACCAAAAAGATTAATTTTTAACGAAAATGATGAATCTTTGACTATAATATTCGAATTTTTAACTGAAATGATTAGTTTTTAAACGAGAAGATTGATTTCTATTAAAGCAGACAAATTTCAAACTAAAAAAGGTAACTTTTGAAACAAAAAATTGAACAGTTAAATTTTGAGTTAAAAAGATTGATGTGCAACTAAAGAAATGACTTTTTAACTAAAATAATGCAATATTCAATTGAAATAGTTATGTTTCAGTTAAAAAAATTAATTTTCAAGAAAAAAACAACAATTTTTCAACAAAATAGTTCAAATTTCAAATGAAATAATTAAATTTTCAGTAAAGAAGATTAATTTCAGCCAAAAAAAAAAATGAATTTTTGACAAAATATCTTATTTTTTGTCCAAGACGATAAATTTTCAATTTAAATTATGGATCACTTACCAAAAAAATTAATTTTTAAAAAATTGTTTAACTTTCAACCAAGTCATTGAATTTCCGTTTCAAAAAAGATGAATTCTGAACGAAAAATTTATTATTTGATTTTTCAACCGAAGAATATTTTAATTTTCAATCAAAACAGTTGAATTCAACCAAAAAATACGAATTTTCAACATGAGTTGAATTTTTAATCAATGAAAATTTTTCAGTCAAGAAAGAGAAAAAATTGCTAACACACTGTTGAATTTTCAAGAAAAAAGATGAATCTTCGACAAAGAAGATTCATTTTCTACGAAAAAGAACGAATTTTCAACCAAAAGCGAATAATTTTCAACCAATAATATAGTAACAGTTAAATTTTCCGTTGAAAAAATTAATTAAAAAAAAATGAATTTCCAACAAAATAGTTAATTACAGTAATTTCAAAATAATAAAAGAATTTCTTGAAATTTCTTGGAAAATTTGAACTGATTTTTTATTTTGAAAAATAAAATTAAAGAGAAAATTAAAAAAGAATTCAGAACTTCTTGAATTATTTCCTAAAATTTCGAAAAGGAATGTAGACGATTTTACAGAAAAATTTTGCAATTAGCGAGATTAGAAAGTTGCAAAAATGCGGAGTAAGTCTAAGCAACATTTAGAAGTTTTAGGAAGATTCAAAATTTATTAAAAAATTGAAATTTTTGAAGCTTGTTAAGCATTTTGAAAGGTTTCATTTTAATAAAAAATATTTCTTAAAATTCCTGGGAGAATTTAAACTAATTTTTTATTCTGAAAAATTAATTGTGAGAGAATATTTTAAGAGTCTTTAAAAGATTTCAAAAGATTTCCAAAATTTTCATAACAGAATCTGGAAGTCTCGAAAACAATTTTTTTATTTTTCATAATTTTAGGAAAAATTTTGATAAAGATATTTAGAATGTTTAAATGTTTTAGAAGTAGTTAAAATGATCATTTGTAATTTAAAAATATGTTTGAAGTTTGAAAGGCTTCAAGGAAATAAGAAACTTTTCTTGAGATTCCTGGGAATATTTCTATTGAATTTTTGTTTTAAACAACAAATTTAAAAAGGCATCAAAATATTTCGAAAGATTTCTACAAGTGTCGAAAAGGTCTGAAAGATTTTAGAGTATTTTTTTTAATTTTGAAAGATTTAAAAAAATGTTAGGAGTAGTTCTAGTCAGTTTAAAAGATTCTTCCAAACTTTTAAAAATTCTAAATATATTTTAAACTGACTCGAATTTTTCTTAAAATTTTGCAAAATGCTGAAAAATAAAAAAGTTCTACTTTTTTGACATCTGAAATCTTAAAAAAAATTGAATTTTCTCAAGAATCTTTGGAAAGTTATATATTTATATAACCTTAAAAACAAATGAAGAAATAATCTCAAAATGAAATATATTTATTCGAAATTTCTATTTCGAATTCAAAATTATTAACCCCCTAAAATTATAATTTGGGTGAATTTTTTTTTTTCTTTCATGAGTGAAAATTCTTTTTTTGATGAAAATTGAACAATTTGGATGCAAATTCATCTTTTTTGCTTTGAAAATTAATCAGGTTTTGTTTAAAATTCCACTATATTGTAGAAAATTCGTCTTTTTTGGTTGAAAATGCAACTGGTTGAAAATTAATCTTTTTCATTAAAGATTTATCATTTCAGTTGAAAATTTATCTGTTCGGTTGACAATGTAACTATTTTGTTCAAAATTCATATTTTCGTGTTAAAAAACTGAACTGTTTTGTAGAAAATTAGTCTCTTTTGGCAAAAAATTTAATCGTTTGGTTAACAATGCAACTAGTAAAAATGATTTCTTTTTATTTAGGATTGAGCTATTTTGTTGAAAATTTGTCATTTTTGGGATGAATTCAACTGTTTTCTATTTAAAATTGAAATCTTTTTTGGTTGAAATGAATCTTAAGCGTTCAGACTTCCCACTACTTGAAAAAAATGTCAAATTCCGTGTGAAGAACGGGAAAAAATCGGCATTTATTTATTTAAAAATAATATAAATTAGCGGCAATAACAAATAGCACAATGGTAAGAATGTTATTGTTAACGCATTTATTTTTCACCATCCCCTCAAATTTTCATCAAATTTTCATAAATAGTTTACGAAAGAATAATTTGTTAATCAAACGATACAGAAATGTTCAATCGCACATTTTAAATAAACAAATGTATTTTTCTCAGAAATTTTTAAAGCGTAGCTCAATATTAATGAGTAGATTATTTTCCAATACTTAGTTTCTTGAATGAAATTGCAAATCAAATTTTTTCTCATTGATAATAATGTTCTCAAACTGTCTCAATTTATATTTGAATGCCCTATTTTACTCAAAATTCTTCGAATGGAGAAAATTATATAAAAATAAAGTAGGATCTCTCGTAATTTGCCATAATGGGTGGGCCTTTCTGCAGTTTCAATAGAGTCCAGTGATTTTTTTTCTGGACTCACCAAAGAAGTACCGAAAACTCGGATACGCTCGAGGATGCACTTTCCCATCCCAATTAGAGTAGTTACGATACAGGTCGTACTCGCCGCTACAAAATATAATTGATGACAGTTGAACTCACCCATATTTTGGAAACAAATTTCTTTCCTCTAATTTAGATCTCTTTCTTTTGTTTTTTATTTTATTAAACATTGTTTTGACCGTTTATAAACGAAAAAAAAGCATTGGAACTAAGAGTTCTTAAAATTTTTTTACAGAACAGGAAGCAAAGTTCACCTGTATTTTTTGTTTTTAAAATTTTGCAGTACTTTAAAAAACAAAGTAAAAATTTTACGTTAAAAAAGCAACTTCAGGATAACGTCAAAGAAACGAGCTAATTTTGTTTTTATATAGCGGAATTTTGCAAACGCTACCCAACTACATTGTTCACTTTTAATCAAAATAATTTAATAAATTCTATTTTATTTTTGAAAAATGGTTTAGAGGTTCCGCTAGGACAATTTAAGTCTTAAAATAAGTTGTCTTATTTTTCTATTTTTTTTTAATCTAAAATTTGGGCTAAAAACTTTTTAACAAATGAAATGAGCCTTCAACCTTTTTTCGTGAAATGATATGCACAGGTTTTCTTCTGAAATGAAAAAATATCCTTTATAATAAATAAATTCAAAGTATTAATGCCGGGTGACAGAAAAAATCTTGAATCTCAAAATATACATTTTTATATTTTAAAGATCATATGGTGCTTTAAAACGTATTTTTAGTTATAATTCAATGGATTATTTTCGGAGTTTAAATTTTTTTATTCCACTTTTTTTTCTTTTTTTTTTACATTTTTGTTGCATTCACTTCAATTATTTTCAATTAATTTCGGATACATATAAATTGCATTGAATTCTTTTGAATTTCCTTGAATTCTTTCAAATTCATTCGATTTTTACTGAAATCGGTAAAATATTTTGTATTTTTTTAAATTCATTTAATTCATTAGGAATTTTTCACAAAACAGTTGAATTTTCTACCAGAGTTTATGAATTTGTAATAAAAACGTTAATTTTCTATTAAGTTGTTAATTTTTCAAATAATTAGTTTAATTTTTAACCAAATGGACGAATTTTCTACCAAAATAGTTGAATTTTCAACCAGTTAAGTTGAACCAAAAAAACATAAATTTTGAACAAAATATAGTTAAATCCACAACCAAAAAGATGAATTTTCATTAAAAGACATGAATTCTCCACAAAAGAGTTAAATTGTCCACTCGACACTATAAATTTTTAACAAAAACCGTAATTTTTCACCAAGTAGTTAATTTTTCACATGATTAGTTTAATTTTCAACCAAATAGATGAATTTTCTAACAAAATAGTTGAATTTCTAACCAAATAGTTGAATTTTTCATTTAAAGATAAGCTTTCAACCAAAAATAAAATAGTGACATTTTCAGTTAAACAAATTATTTGTTAAAAAAAAATGGCTACCAGTTGAAAAAAGACGAATTTTTAACAAAATAGTTAAATCCACAGCCAAAAAGATGAATTTTTAACAAAAAAGTTAATTTTTTACAAAATCGTTAGTTTAAAAGAAAAAAGTTTAATTTTTAGGTGAATAGTTTAATTTTGTGCCAAAATAGTTGAACTTTAAACCAAAATAATTAATTTTCAGCCAAACAGTTGCATTTTTTTCCAAAAAAGATACTATTTATCAAGAGATGAATTTTCAAACAAAAAGGGCGTATATTCTACTAAAAAAAATGATTTTCAATCTAAAAATAAGAATTTTTAACAAAAACGTTAATTTTTCAACAAGCAGTTAATTTTTAATCGAATAGACGAATTTTCTACCAAAATAGTTGAATTTCCAACCAAATATTTAAATTTTTAACTGAAAAGATTAGCTTTTACCCAAAAATAAAATAGTTACATTTTAGATTGCCCAAATTATTTTTTAACAAAACAAAAAAAATTTTAACAAAATACTTAAATCAACAGCCAAAAAGATGAATATTCAACAAAAAAGTTCATTTTTTACCAAATAGTAAGTTTAGACAAAAAAAGTTCAATTTTTAACTAAATAGTTGAATTTTGTGCCAAAATAGTTGAATTTGAAACCAAAAAGATAAATTTTCAACGAAACAGTGGCATTTTTTTATCAAAAAAGACTGTATCTATGAAGCGATAAATTTTCAAACAAAAAGGACGTATTTTCTACAAAAAAATTTAATTATCAACCCAAATATATGAATTTTTAACGGAAACGGTAATTTTTTAACAAGTAGTTAATTTTTCAAAAAATTAGTTTAATTTTCAACCAAATAGACGAATTTTCTACGAAAATAGTTGTATTTTTAACCAAATATTTGAATTTTCAACTAAAGAGATTAGCTTTTACCAAAAAATAAAATAGTGACATTTTCAGTTAAACAAATTACTTTTTAACAAAAAAAAACAAACTTTCTACCAGTTGAGTTTAACCTTGAAAGACGAATTTTTAACAAAATAGTTTAATAGTTGGATCTAGCCAAAAAGATGAATTTTCAACAAAAAAGTAAATTTTTTACAAAATAGTTTTTAAAGAAAAATACTTTAATTTTTAAGTAAATAGTTTGATTTTGTGCTAAAATAGTTTGAAAAATAGCTAAAAATATTCATTTTCAACCAAACAGTTGCATTTTTTACCAAAAAAGATGGCATATATGAAGAGATGAATTTTCTAACAAAAAGAGCGTATTTTCTGAAAAAAAAAATTAATTTTCAACCCAAAAATAAGAATTTTTAACAAAACCTTTGGGCAAAATATAGTTGAATATACATCCAAAAAGATGAATATCCAACAGAAAAATGAATTTTCCACAAGTAGTTAATTTTTTTAATAATTAGTTTAATTTTCTACAAAATTGCTGAATTTTTACCCAAAAAGCTGATTTTTCAACCATATACTTGCATTTTTGACTAAAAAAGATGGTATCTATGAAGAGATGAATTAAAAAAACGTATTTTCTACAAAAAAAATTGAATTTTCAATCTGAAAATGAGAATTTTCAACAAAAAAGTTCATTTTAGACTAGATAAATCAATTTGCTACCAAACTGTTAAATTTGTAAACCAAAAAGACGAATTTTCTAGAAAAAAGTTGAATTTTGAAACCGGATAGATGGATTCTCAACGAAACTTGTAATATTCAATATATCAACCAAATAGTTAAATTTTCAAGTAGAAAAGATCAGTTTTCAATCAAAAATGAAAATTTTTAACCAAAAATGGAATAGTTTCATTTTCAGTTCAGAAAATTAATTCTGAACCAATAAAATCGAATTCTCAACAAACTGATTACATTTTCCGCTATATAGATGAATTTTCAACTAAAATGATAAACGTTCATAAAAAAAAAATTTATTTGTAAAAAAGTAGTTCAACTTTCAACCAGGTATCATGATCAAGGTATCACGTTAAATTTTCATACAAAAAAAAAGATGAATTCTCAACTAAAAGTGTAATGGATGATATTTCAACGAACAAAGATTTAAATTTAAATAAAAGACTATTGAATTCAATCAAAAAATATGAATTTTCAACCAAATAATTTAATTTTGAACCAAAACGATGAATTTTAAAAGAAAAATATTAATTTTTTACTAAGAAGATTAAGTTTCTACCATAGAACTAAAAATTTTGACAGAACACATGAATTTTCAACTAAAAAAGATACCTTTTCAACCAAATACTTGAATTTTTAATTTAAAAAGGTCAATTTTCAATTATAATCGTAATAGTTAAATTTTATGTTTAAAGTAATGAATTTTCAACTGAAAAAGGAACGAGTTTTCAACAGAACAATTAAATTTTCAACTAAAGAGATCAATCTTTAACCAAAAAGATAAATTTTCAACAAAGTAGTTAAATTTTCAACCAATGAGTACATTTTTTGACCGAAAAGTATGATTTTTTAAAAAAATAGTTGCATTTTCGACCAAATGATTAAATTTTTAACCATATATTAGAATTTTCAATAAAAACAGTTAAATTCTGAACCAGAAATATAATAATAGACTTTTCAACCAAAAATAATGAACTTTTAACCAAAAGTAGTTGGATTTTCTTATTGGATTCTATAAATTTAGTTCGCATTTAAACCAAAAAACGAGAAAAAGGGAATATTTCTTGACAAAAGGGAAAAAAAGGAATTCTTCAAAAAGTGGTAAAATGGGGAATATGTGAAAGAGTGTGAAGTCTGAAATATGAAAGTGATTTTCAAACTTATTAAGTCATTGTTTTTTGTCGATGGGATGACGGTATTTGATCTACATAGACTAAACCAGAATGCTTCCAATTTTCAGTTGTGAAAAAAATTTCTTTCTATCTCCGCTGGGATACGAACCCAGGTCTCACAGATTGCCGGTCTGGTGCTAGAGAGGAACTTTTTTCACAACTAAAAATGAAAATCATTCTGTTTTAGACTATGCAGATCAAAACTTATCATACCATCGACAAAAAACAATTACACTAAGTTTGTCAGTGAAAAAAAAAACATCAAAAATTAAATTATTATGTTATTATTAAACTGTACCATTGCAGGGACATCTTTCGCAAAAGTCGCAAATTTTCTTGAAATTTATAATCAAGAAACGTTTTAAACGTAATATAAATTCGTAACGTTACTTTCAAGTGACCCCCCCCCCTGGCACCAACTATAGTTTTTGACCCCCCCCCCACGCAAATTTTTTTATGGAGGCCCATTAATTTCAATAAATATTTATTATTTTTCCCTAAACATGAAAGATGTGAGAGAGTTTTAGCAAGTGTAAATACATATGTAAATAAATATATGTGCATTATGTATATGTGTAAATTATGTTCGCACTCTGCGGCAGGTCAGTGGGTCAAATTCTACAACAAGACTTTAAGAGTGTACACTGAACATAAATTCACCATATGCGTTTATACACATTTCAAGATAAGAGGATTACAATATGGGCGAATTGAATTCGCGGAGAGTCCTTTTAGCAAGGATTGTATTAATTTTATTAATTTCTGGTTTTCTCACATAAATCCCGCGGCACGACTCGCTTCTCAATTTTATTTCAAGAAAAAAAACTGAGGATGAAACTAAAAGCGTCAATGAAATTGATCTGAATTTATGACGACAAAGGAGGCTTTGAAAAAATAGTTGAATTTTCAACAAAGTAATTAAGTTTTTAATAAAATAATTTAACTTTACACTGACAAAGATGAATTTTCAACAAAGCAGTTGCATTTTCAACTAAAAATTATATAAGTTTTTAACCAAAAATGGAATAGTTACATTTTCAGTTCAAAAAATTAATTTGAAGAATGGAATTTTCAGCTTGTTAAATTCAACTAAAAAACACAAATTTTTAACAAAATAGTTGAATCCTCAACCGAAATGACGGTTTTTCAAAAAAGAATACTAATTTTCTGCTCAAAAAGACGAATATTCAACAAAATACACGAATTTTGCAAAAAACAGTTGAATTTTCCACCCGACACTATGAATTAAAAAAAAATAATAATAATTTTTCAACCAAAAATGGAAAAGCTACACTTTGAGAGAAAAAAAACTAATTTTTTACCAACTAAATTGAATTAAAAAAAGTCCAATTATTAAAAAAATAGTCGAATCCACAGCCAATAAAATCAATTTTCAAAACAGAAGGTTAATTTTCTACAAAAAAGACGAAATTTTAGGAAAATACATGAATTATCTACAAAGCAGTTGTATTTTCCACGCAACAGCAAATATATAATTTTGTACCGAAATAGTTGAATTTTTAACCAAATAGTTGAATTTTCAACAAAAAAAGTTTTCAAACAAAAATGAAATAGTTGCATTTTCAGTTCAAACAATTAATTTTCAACCAAAAAATGAATTTTTCCTAGTTAAATTGAACTAAAAATATGAGTTTTTAACCAAATACTTGAATCGACAGCCACACAAATGAGTTTTTCAAACAAAAAAATTAATTTTCTGCTCAAAAAGACAAATTTCCAACAAAATAGACGATTTTTGCACAAAACAGTTGAATTTTCCACCCGACACTATAAATTAAAAAAAAATAATAATAATAAGAATAATTTTTTAACTAAAAATGGGATAGATACACTTTGAATAAAAAACTCGAATTTTTTACCTATTAAATTAAATAGAAAAGACGAATTATTAAAAAAATTGTCGAATCTACAGCCAATAAAATCAATTTTCAAAACAGAAGGTTAAATTTTCTACAAAAAAAGACGAACTTTCAACAAAATACATGAATTTTCTAAAAAACTGTTGTGTTTTGCACACAACAGCAAATATTTGAATTGTCCACCAAAATAGTTGAATTTTTAACCAAATAGTTGAATTTAAAAAAAAAAGTTTTCAAACAAAAATGAAATAGTTGCATTTGCAGTTTAAACAATTAATTGTCAACAGAAAAATGAATTTTTTCCAGTTAAATTGAATTAAAAAGGACCAGTTTTTAACAAAATAGTTGAATCCTCAGCCAAACAGATGAATTTTTCAAAAAAGTTGAATTTTCCACACGACACTATGAATTACAAAAAAAAATAATAATAATTTTTAAACCAAAAATGGAATAGCTACACTTTAAAAAAAAACGAATTTTCTACGAGTTAAATTAAATAAAAAAGACAAATTATTAACAAAATAGTCGAATCTACAGCCAATAAAATCAATTTTCAAAGCAGAAAATTAATTTTCTACCAAAAAAAAAGAACTTCGAACAAAACACATGAATTCTCTACAAAAAAGTTGTATTTTACACACAGCAGCAAATAGTTTAATTTTCTACCAAAATAGTTGAATTTTTAACCAAACAGTTGAATTAAAAAAAAAATAAGTGTTCGAAAAAAATGGAATAGTTACATTTTCAGTTGAAACAATTAATTAAAAAAAAATGATTTTTTTTTCTAGTTAAATTGAACAAAAAAGTACGAGCTTTAACCCAAATAGTTGAATCCACAGCCAAAAAGATGAATTTTCAAAAAAGAAGATTAATTTTCTACCCAAAAGGACGAAATTTTAACAAAGATGAATATTCCACAAAACAGTTGAATTTTCAAACCGACGCTAATTAATTTTTAACAAAAAAGTATATTTTCTACGAAGTAGTTCATTTTTAAAATAAATAGTTCAATTTTTAACAATATAGTTGAATTTCGATCAAAAAGATGAATTTTCAACCAAATAAATGCATTTTTTAACAAAACAGATAATATATTTTAAGGTATTTCAAAAGATTCCAAGGCATTTTCAAGAGATATAATTAAAATTAAAATAATAACCAAGGGTTTTAATAAATTTAAGGGATTTTAATATTTTAGTGGATTTCAAAGAATTTATTTACAAGAAGTGAGGGATTTCGTAGGGCTTCAGAAATTTAAAGAGATTTTCCAATATTTTTTTCAATTCATTTGGAATTCGTCCTGAATTCTTATTAGTTTATCCTGAATTCTTTAAAATCCTTTTGAATTCTTCTAGAAGCACTCAATTTTACTCAGGTCAGTGTATTTTTTCAAAGTTTTTGTTTAATTCATCTTGAAGTCATTAAAACTCACCTTAAATTTTTAGGCATTTCATCAAATTCTTTTGAATTCTCATTAATTTTTTCTAAAATTCATTTCAAACTTACTCAATTCAATGAATTTTTTCATATTTTTACATTTTTGTCAATTCATTTGATTTTTTTTAATTCACCTTGAATTTTTATGCATTTCATCGAATTCTTCTCGTTTCCCTTAAATTTCTCTAAATTCACTCAAATTTTACAGAAATAAATCAAGTGTTTCGATTTTTAAAACTTTTTCCAATTCATTTGAATTTTTTCAATTGGTTTGTAGTCATTAGTCATTTTTTTTAGTTAGAAATTAGTAGGGTTTCAAAGATTGAAAGAGATTTGAAATTATTTTTTGAAATTCACCCTGAATTTTTTTAAATTCTTTGGGATTCCCTGGAATTTTTCACTTCACTTGAATTATTCAAAATTTACTCAGTTATACTTAATTCACTGGATTTTTTTTTTTAATTTTAAAAGTTTTTATTTAATTGATTTCGTAGGCATTTCAGAAAATTCTTTTGAATTCCCTTGAATTTTTCTAAGCTCATTTCTAAGTTACTGAATTCATCAAAGTTTCTTCATATTTTTAAATTGTTTTCAATTCATTAAATTTTTTTTTAATTCACATTGAATTTTTATGCATTTCATCGAATTCATTTCGTTTCCCTTAAATTTCTCTAAATTCACTCAAATTTTACAGAAATAGATCAAGTGTTTCGATTTTGAAAACTTTTTCCAATTCATTGGAATTTTTTTGAATTGATTTGTAGTCATTAGTCATTTTTTTAGGTAGAAATTAGTAGGGTTTCAAAGATTGAAAGAGATTTTAAATTATTTTTTGAAATTCACCCTGAATTCTTTAAATTCTTTGGGATTCCCTGGAATTTTTCACTTCACTTGAATTATTCTAAATTTACTCAATTATACTTAATTCACTGGATTTTTTTTTAATTTTTAAAAGTTTTTATTTAATTGATTTCGTAGGCATTTCAGAAAATTCTTTTGAATTCCCTTGAATTTTTCCAAGCTCATTTCAAAGTTACTGAATTCCTCAAAGTTTCCTCATATTTTCAAATTGTTTTCAATTCATTAAAATTTTTGTTAATTCACCTTGAATTTTCATGCATTTCGTCGAATTCTTCTCGTTTATCTTAAATTCCTCTAAATTCATTCCAATCTTAAGGAAATGAATGGAATTCTTTTGACTTTTAAAATTGTTTCTAATCCACTCGAATTCTTTGGAATTCAACTTGAATTGTTTTGAAGTCTTATAAATTTAACCTGCATTTTTTACCCTTTGAGCGCGAAAAATGTACCCTATGAGCGTGACGAAAAGTACCCTTTGTTCCCTATATTTTATCTCATACGGATTGTGAGGCCTGCATTTATATGTGTTATCTTTTTGAGAATAGAAATGATAAAAAAAGCATTATCAGCATTAGAGTTTATGAAAGCTAGCCTGAAGCATTGTAGATAAGAACCTGTAGATAAAAAGTTGCATTTTTTAAAATACGAGACTCGTTACCGAGATGATGCCACCAACAAATGAAAGAAAAGATCCATTGCATGAACCGGCTTTGGGTCTTGAAAGCAACGAGCTCTTAACCTTAATGAATCTTTGCTTAGTCAACGACGAATAGAACAATTTTCTAGGAATACATTCCTGAGGGTAAATTTGCAACGAGTACTTTCTTCCTTCATTCATATTTCATTCGTCTCTACTAACCCATTACATATATATGCTTACATGCTTAACCTCAGTACAAACACTTACAATATGCCTTTACTCATATCAGATAAATTACTATCATTATATATTTGACAGCACTGGACGCCTCAGTAGTGAATACTAACACCAGAAACAATCTGATGGTGTAAGATAATAATTTTATTAACTTTTCACGATTTTTAATATTATCTCCCCTAGTGGAAAACATTTGTACAAGAAAGTACAACATTTATACAACTCTTTTTTTTTTAAATTAAATTTATTCAGAAAAAAAGATCTTCTCCTTTCACTCCGCTGGGATTCTAACACCAGATCATCTGATTTCCGGTCAGGTGCTCTAACCATTGAGCTACTAGAGAGATCGGAAGAAGAATCCCTTTTTTTGAAATACACCAGAGACTCGCTATTTGAACGCGCGATCAGACGCGTTATATGAATTCCTAGAATTGCTGGTCCGCGCAGTTTCTCAGGGGGCAGGGCGAGAGACGGTTGCGACTCCGCCTCTGAAGGGACGCATGCACTATAGTCTATACTACTCAGTCAAGTAGATTGCGCAATATTATGGAAACGGTTCAGGCGGCCCTGCCTGTTTACGTTTCGCTGTACGCGTTATATGAACAAGGCTATTTTCAGGCAACCCCCGAGATTGTTCATCTGTCGAGTCTCTGGTGTTCGCTTTATTATGCAAGATGTTATATACAAATCAATTTTTACTAGGAA